>CAIGRP010081713.1:0-17753 GCA_903798385.1 Fraxinus cuspidata | reverse complement strand
CTTGGTGTAATTTTCGTTAGAAGAGCGATTGAGAGAGAAACATGAAACTGATGGCTATTCTTAGTTTTGATACTTGGTTTATTCATTGAAATCTTTAACATTTTGGTTGTACTAGTGGAATTAAAATGTTAACCAGATCCATATAAGCTCAACGTAGAGAATATGTCTTTTGACTGAACATTTGATCCCTTGTGACGAAAAATCCT
Source organism: Fraxinus cuspidata (assembly GCA_903798385.1). NCBI lineage: Eukaryota > Viridiplantae > Streptophyta > Magnoliopsida > Lamiales > Oleaceae > Fraxinus > Fraxinus cuspidata. The sequence continues at coordinate 17,547 of CAIGRP010081713.1, read as the reverse complement.
AGTGTTCTCATTTTTACTTTGGTATATTTTGAGCTTGTGGTCTTTTTAGGACCAACACCAATTCACTTCACCATCAATAGAACGAGACCAACAAATACCCTTTTTGGGCTTGGAAGCAAAATTGTGTTTCTTGAAACAAGAAAANACTGAACATTTGATCCCTTGTGACGAAAAATCCTAGTGTTCTCATTTTTACTTTGGTATATTTTGAGCTTGTGGTCTTTTTAGGACCAACACCAATTCACTTCACCATCAATAGAACGAGACCAACAAATACCCTTTTTGGGCTTGGAAGCAAAATTGTGTTTCTTGAAACAAGAAAATTCTTGTTTAGTATAAAGATTCTTTAAATCTCTCTTTTTTTTTTTTTTAAATTCATTTTCAATTATACAATCTTTCAATAAAATAATTTTGTACTTGGACCTATAACTTTCCCTACTTTTTAATCACACATTCACAAAAAAATTAAAAAAATAAAATAAAACACTTTCACAAAATCTATTATAAATAATAACAACAAACATACTCAAAATTTGAAAATCCGAAAGTTTGTGAAAAGATAATTTAATTGTATTGAACTTGATTAAGAAGTGTACAAAGTCTTTGCTTGCATAAACAAAATAATCTCTCCTAATACATTGATGGCACTAGTGGTTAAAGGCTTGGGTAGACGCAGGGGTGACCCGGGGAGTCACGTGACCCCCTAACTTTGCTCCCTTTTTTTCACCGTTAAATTTTTTATGTTTTTGTTTCAATTTTCGAAGTCATTATGAGATGTGAAACGAAATCGAAATATTACATTCTTAATATCATTTTGAAGTGCTCACAATCTTATTTTCCACGTCGTTGACGGCGTACGAAATGATCAATCGTAACAAATGTTACGACTTGTCAAAGTAGGATGTTCAAAATTAATATTTCGAAAATTTTGACCACATGCTAATTTTAAAAATTTTCCGTCAATCGTACGCTAATCGAATCTATAAATTGCTTATGTCATCTCAAAACTTATTTTGAGAACTACATTATAGGCATATCGAATAGTCCAAATAGATATCGAAAATAGTTAAAGATGCGTTAAACGTGAGTCTTAAAGAAATGCGTCTAACTCGCATTTTCTTTAAAAAAATTCAATTATTTCATTAACATTTATTATTTTTGCGATACAAAATTCTTAATGTAGTTTTTATCATTTTATTAGAAAATTTTTATATGGAATGTGACTTCAAAATTTTTTGAAATTTTACATCCGAAAAAGTCACATCCTATGTAATTTTTCGGATGCAAAATTACATGGAGTATGATTTTTTTGGACGTAAATTTTCGATTATAAAATTTCTCCAAACTTCTTTATAAGTTTAATTGTGCCTCCTAACTTTAAATTTCTGCATCTACCCCTAATTAAAGGAGTGATTGAAGAAGCACTTGACATTCCTGACAAAGTTTGTACTGTTGTGTACAACAGAATTTTTCAATCTATCACTCACAAAGTTACGTGACGAGTCCATGTGGAATATTCAACATCAAATTGATTTGGTGTTTGGGCTAGTTTGGGTAACTTACCATCGAATTAGTGCTCTAACTAAATATTTGGACCAAACATTATCACTATAAACGTCGTCTATAATGGCATTACATACTTTTTTGTTATTGTATAGCGGGTGCAGAAGATCTTGTGACAATATCATCTTGTTTCCTTGTGACCAGTAGAATCTGTTACACAATACAAGTGATTGCGGTATCCATCCCACCAGCATGTTTACTACCTTCGTAAGCCTCATCTGTAGTATGAAAAGAATTTGTAGAAAACTTTTATACTTAATAAAAATATAAGATAATTAAATTAAATGTTAACTTTATTTAGAAATGAAGTCAATATTTAAGTGTGTTAATACTAAGTTTGCCTCATAATTCATTACACGTCATAGTTTCAAATCATTTTACTTTCACGATCTAAAAAATGGAGAAGGATAATATGGAATGAGCTAACGCATAGAAAGCAAATCTCATGCTGATGATACATGCTTATGTATCGTCTATGCATTACATTAAAATAAAGAATGTTTCTCAGTATGAATCCCTCTTTTTGTATTAATATTGTGTGCTCAGTTTAATGTATCGACTAGCCAATACAATATAGTGAGTTATTATTATTTGAAACCTGATTCAATCTATCAGTAGTATCACAAGACAATTAACATTAAATATTCAACATTAGCATTTGTTGGATGCGTCAATCCTTCAAGCCCTATTTCTCACTCACACCTTTGAAAACAAAGACATGCACCTCATAAAAAATTCGCTACACGTGTCTTTTTTTTATATATAAACTATTCCTTGTCACATTATCATTTAGAAACAATTCATTTCTTGAAACTTTATTTCATGCATGTTTATGAATACATTGGCGTGCATAACTATGACATGAACGCATTAATAACACGTAAAGCAATTATAACATACAAATGAATAGAATGGGAGGTTTACTTTGTTGAAAATTTACTTAGTCATGTACAACGAAATTTAAAAATCATTTTAGTTCCCACCAAGGATTTGCTTTATTTTTAAATAGAAAATGTAATAAAAATTATGTGAAGTTCTTTGATAAACTTGAACACATACAATCACGATCTACGTACAACAGATGTCCAATTGTCCAACCTCTAACTGTAATTCACACAAGGAAACAAGAATGAAAGAATTGAGTTTATCTTCTCTTGTACTAGCAAGATAATGATTACTGTTGTAATTTGTCAAATCCAAAAAACTTATTAATAGAAGTCCATGTGGGTTTAGTCCGTCATTTCAACTTAACTCAGTCCAATATTTAATATTTAATCAATTAAACTTGGTCCTTAAATTAAATATTTAAGTTAATTAATTTAGGCTCATTAATAAGCAACTCAATTAATTAATTATACAATTATCCAACATTTGTCAACTAATTAACTAGTGACATCATTCTTTTAGTTCTCCTTTTTGGTGTATGACCCATTAGGTTTCCGATCACGATACCTAACGATATGAATTATTATTTTGATCTAATTAAAATAAAATAAATTAAAACGCTCTTTTCATTTATCATTAACTCACCTAGATTAATTAATTCACATTCGTTGTTCCAAATTGACATCTAGCAATGTGTCGGACAACACATGTTACGAAAAGTGTTCCCTGGTATGACAAAACCAAATTTATTCGTTTACCATGAAAATATAATCAATTCATCAATATGACGCGATAAATTACAAGATAAAAAGTGTTTCAATCTTGATTATCAATCATATCTTCCATCTCACAATTAAGTCAATGTAAATGAAAACTCTTTTCGACTTGTGAGTTCATCTTGACCAAGGATTTCGTTATCAACTCAATTAAATGAAATATAGATCATAATATCTTATTATCTAAGAGTGATGAATCATCTCTTGATCATTCATAACCTTCATATGATTCTTGAAATACCTAAACAATGTCGTATTAGTGACTCTTGATAAAGCAACAAACAACATCACCAAAGTATGATTATCCTCTATTAAGGCACTATGATGATTTCAAGTCGAAGGACTAATTTCACCATCGAACGTTAGAGATTAACCACTGACACTCAGATAATTATCTATGTAAAATCTCTCCATATGATTTCTAATGTTTTGTTCTCTTAACAAAATACTCATGTATTCATTTAAATGTCACTACATTTTAGATTGTAAATCAGTTACTTACTTCATAAGTAAGAATTTCACACGTGATAGTCTATCCATATTAACGATATCCATATCTTGTTATTATTTACGACCACAGATGATTTAAGATTCAGTTATATGTAATTTGTATATTACAATCACAACTCCTTATATAAACAAATTACTAAAATTTGAATCTACGGACATTATTATTTAATTTAATAGAATATTAATTTAATTAAATAATATATCTGTCGTAAATAAAAATACATTAATCATATTTAAAGTGTTTACTACCTAAATCCATTGGACCTAGGGAATAAGACTTACAAACCCTCACTTGCACTAGATTCAATCACTTATGTATCTAATACCATAATAATCTACATGACAATCACGTTTATGCTATGACAACTATTTTTCAATGGATAACAATGAATTCTCAGTTCATTTTCTCTATATAAAATTTTCTTCAAGTTCTATCTATATAGATTGGGACAATTGAGCATTCTTTTGGATCCATCTCTATAGATCAAGTTGCTTCTCACACATCTTTTATGAGAAAATTCTTCGATAATCACCATTTCATCGATTGAAGCATATGGACGTTGTTTCTCATTAATAATATGTCGTCTACATATAATATTAGGAATACGACATCGCTCCCACTTATCTTCTTGTAAACACTTTGATTGTCTTCATTTTTTTATAAACTTAAACCTTTTGATTGTCCATAGGTACAATTATTAAACATGATAGAATTAGTTCCATCTTTACCAAGAATTATATTTCCTACCCTTTTGCTAAACAACTCAGCTAGTCCTGCAAGAATTTCTCTATCCAAAAATTTCTTGCCACATCATCTCTTTGATAAACTAAAGTAATGAAGGTATCTTTGTACCATCTAAAGTGAGTTAGGGGCTTGCTTCAATTCATAAATGGATCGATTAAGCATGCATATCTTGTTGGCATCTTTGGGTTCAAAACTTTTGGGTTGTATCATGTACACTTCATCTTGCAAATTCCCGTTAAGCAAAGAAATGTTGACATCCATTTGCCATATTTCATAGCCATGATATGTAGCTATTACAAACAAAATCCAATTGCACTTTAGTATGGCTACAGGGAAAAAGGTTTCATTGAAGTTAACTCTTTGTTTATAATCTTTAACTATTAGCTTTGCTTTGTATATATGGATGTTCTCATCCATGTTGATCTTTTTCTCGTAAATCCATTTACAACCTATGGGATTTATCCTACGGCGGGTCAACTAAGGTCCAAACCTGGTTTACATACATTGAGTTCATTTCAGATTTTGACATCTATTTGAGACAACACTTGACTTTGCTTCTGAGCAATTAGTAGGTTCATAATCCTCCATAAATAATACCTTATTAGTAATCACGAATTCGTATATTATAGGAGGTCAAATGATCCTACTTGACTTACACTATAGCGGAATGTCCTCATGAGTCTCTATATCCCGAACAAGAGTTTGTCTCTCAATAGGTGTGGGATCAGACTCAAGTTTGTCTAATTGGTCAACTTTATATGTGGATTCTTGAACTTCTTCAAGTTCTAATTTGCTCTTACTGCCCTCTTATAGAATGAACTTTTTCTCTAAGTATATGGTATATCTTGATACAAACACCTTCTTTTCAGTAGGATTATAGAATTGATATCCAAATTTTCTTTTAGATATCCCACAAATATACATTTAATAGATTTAGCCTCAAGCTTATCCAATTCAATGCTCTTCACATAAGCTTTACAACCCAAACTTTAATATGGGACAAGTTGGGCTTCTGCCTTTCCATAACTCATATGGAGTTTTTTCAACCGATTTAAATAGGAAAAGATTTACTGTCTAGTACATGACTATTAGTGTATGACCCCCAAAATAATTTTGGAAGGTTTGCATCGCTCGTTACTAATCATACTATAACTAATATTGTGCAATTTTTCCTTTCAGATATATTGTTGTGATGTGGTATATACGAGAGAATCTCATTCTCTTTTAGATAATCTAAAAACTCTCATTTTGGATATTCTCCACCTCAATCTAATCTTGGTGTGCGAATATTTTACCTATTTGTTTATCGACTTTTAGCTTGAATCCTTTGAACTTTTCAAGAGCTTCACGCTTGAATTTTATCGAGTATACATGATCATTACTGAAATAGTCATCAGTAAATGTTATGAAATAAGAGAAACCTCATCTAGCAGTTATTGACATGAGTCCATATACATCACTTTGTATTAGGCCCAATAGTTGTACAACTCTTCTCCTTTTCAAGTAAAAGGAAAATTTAATCATTTTGTCTATAATTCACATTGTAAAATGATTCAAAATTAGTTGATCACAAATATCAATCTCTATGTGATTTGGAAATGCATTTTATGAGATCAAGTCTGTACTGCCAAATATAGATAATATTTAGGTTGTCACTTTATGTAATAAAATAATATTTCTCTAATTCTAATACTAAACGTGAAAGAAATGACAAGAAGTAACTATAGGTAATATAGCAACCATTTCTTATTTCCAATGTGCAAGTCAACTTTTCCTATTTGAATTGGTCTACTTTAATTTAGTTTCTCCATATTTATAAAAAAATGAGATGTATATCACGTATCTAATATTCAAAGAAGGTATTGAAGTAGGCATTAACCTCAATACTAAAGATGCTTGAAGTGGAAGCTTCTAAATACTTATTTCCATTCAAGCTCTACGAAATAAGCCTTGCAGTTCCACTTTCAATGACCTTTTATTCCAAAATGATAACAAGGGTCATTAGATTTGGTATTATCCTTCTTTGCTTTGATTGTCTTAGCCATCTTGGATGCTTTCCTAAAGTCTCCTTTAGACTTCCTTTTAGTACCCTTAGAGGAATTAATTACCCACTACAAATTTGATGTTGGGCTCAACAGTTTTAAGCATGTTCAACAACTCAGTGAATGTATATTCAAGCTTATTCATGCTAAATTCATAATAAACTGTGAATAACTCTTTGACCGAGATTGTAGAACTAAGTCAATGCTTAGTTTATGGCCCATAACTGAACTTAATTGAGAATACTAAATATAGTCAATCATCTTCAATATATGATCACTGACTGAAGATCTATCTACCATACATCGATTTAGTTACTTCAAATTATTTTATCCTTCCACAAATGATTATTCATCATACAACTCTATTGAGATAAAAAAAAAATAAATAAATAAAAATCATTTTCCACTTTTCCCTATCATGTTGTTCCTCAAACCACAACCCATCTACAGTGTATAATTGTAACTTGTCCAGTCCTCGATGTTAATATCTTTGACAGTAAATGCTTCGTACTACAACCTACCAGCACACAAAGCAATGTAAGAGATTGGAAAAAATATTGATGATGACATTCTTTTCTTGTCTTCTTTACAACACTAAATTAATGAATTTGAGGATGGTGGAGGTTGATCATCTACTAGTATTGTGTGTTGGCTTGAGATGGAGTTGAGGATGAAGACAATGATTTGTAATCTTTCTTTGTGGCCTACCAAATTCACAATATTCATACTCTTGCTAAAATCCAATTTGCAAACGAATAAATGATAGAGATAAGACAGGAATTGATCAAAGATGAGGAGCTCAGAAAATGACGTAAAAATGGAGATTGAGGTTGAAAAATGAGATTTGAGTCTTGGATTGGTGGAAGATGATACTAAGGCGAAGCTCACTTTAAACGATTTAAGTGTGATTATTAGATGTAGAAATGGATAATTGTTCCCTTCCCTATCATCTTCTTCCCCATTGTCTTAAAACATTTCAGGGGTGTTTGAGGAAAAAGATGATAGGAGAGGGGGGAACTGGGAAAGAAGATGGAGTAGGGAAGAAAATGTTTTATGACAATAATACCTTACCATTTTGAAAAAAAAGACTATATATGTTCATTTAGCGGAAAAATTGGATGGAAATTAACATAATGATGTTTTGCTCAATCAAATGTTTAAGAGTGAAAATACTAAAAAAAAAAAAAAGGTATGGACGTTTTGCACAAAAAATGAAAGGTAAGGACGTTACGTGCTAATTACCCTTCAATTAAATATACTTCTAGAATTTCGAATAAATTTATGACCTTCTCACTTGAATTTATGGAATCTGTACTTGATTCCAACTGGGTTAGGATCTCATCTGTAGTATTAAGATTTTGAGTGTACTCAACAAGCCTAAATAATATATTTGGTTAGATATTATTAGTAATTATATCTCCATACAACTTCTAGACCATTTAACTGACCAAGCCTATAAGATTTATCTCCTTAAGAGTGTCTTACCTATGGTTGATTTCATCCATAATGTTTCGATTATAACAAATAAGATTATATTATTTCTCTAACAATTGATTTTGACTAATGATAGTTGAATGTTAAAATCAATCAAGCATTTCCAAAATCAACACATTATAAATCGAAATGAAGATCAAAATGGAAGTTAAGTATTCAAGTAAAATAATTCGAGATGTGAACTTAAAAGACAAACGTCAAGAAAAAGCAAGATCAAGAGCATGAGAGACGACATGAAAAATGATCAATATGAGAATTCTAAAAGGCAAATTTCGAAGTAAGATCAAAAACTAGATTTCTTAGTTCAAATATAAAAGAATTAATACTTTGATATTTAGCAATGAATTATAAAAGTTCAAAAATCGTTTTATGCAGGAAAATATTATTTCATAAAAATACATGCATAAGAATTTATTTTTTCAAAAAGGTAAGTGTTTCAATTTGATGTTTAAATTTTTACAATGTTACTTACCTTGAAAGATAAATTGAAAATGTTCTTCAAAAGCTCACATTTTTCCCAAAAAAAAAAAAATTCAAAGTCAACGCGGACGTCCGGTTGACTAGGCGGATGTCCGGTTCGTCCAACAGTCAATTTTTTAACCATTCTGATTTTTTATGTACAACGGCTAGTTTAGTCGTCCGGTTCAGTGGCGAATGTCCGGTAGGGTCGTCCACTTGTTTTTACTGCTATAAATACCACTTCACTTTGCATTCATTAGAAGAAAGACGAGAATTTTCTTGTAAAATATATTTGTGAATAATCTTTATTGAGTTTACATTTTTACATTTATTTCATTTATTTCTTCATAACAAAAACTTTGATTGTTGAATCTATTTTTCAAAACTCTATCAAAGTTTTTCATTTCTCTTTGTACTTATATTATTTATATCAATCTTAAAATAGAGATATATTTTTTAAGAAAATTTTTGCAGTTACATTGCATAAACTTTCTACTTCTTCATATTGAAAACTTCGATTGATTGAATCAAACTTGTAAAATCATCATTTTCATCGAAATTTCTCATTTATCTCTTAGAACTTAATCCATCACAACTATTCATTAAAAGAGAGATATATCATAAGAAGATTTTGAACCTACATTTTATTTATTTCTTCTTCATCTTCTCATTGAAACAATTCGATTGATTGAATCTATTTTTTTTATTATCATATTCATTAACGTTTTTCATCTAACACTTGAGCTATCATTTATTACTAATCATTGAGGTGTTAGCCTCTCTTGGTACTTAACTTGTTTGTATTATTTATCAAGAGAAGTATTCAATTGTAAAATCACTTTTATAAAGTGTGGGTCGTGCTGATGTCCCTTAAAGATCAATATTGTATAAGGATCAGTGCTCTTTGTTGTAAGTCACCGTGTGGGTCATATTGAGGTCCCGTGAAAGCTCAATAGTGGGTCATGTTGAGGTTCTGAAAAGCTCGACAATGTATGAGGATCATGTTTTCCTTGTTTGAAAATCACCGGAATCATTGTAAAAGGTTGGATTGCACCATAAGCCAATCAAAATATTGAAAGTGCTTTGCTCGTGCCAAAGAGTTTGGTACGGAGGACGTAGATCATTGCTTTTGATAGAACCTCTACAAATATATTGTTTGCATCATCTCTTCCTTTTACTTATCGCTTTTACATGTGTACTTATAATTTAAATTAATCTATTTAGTCTTTACTTATTTGAATTTAGATTAATTTTTCAAAAAGTTTTAAAAACCAATTCACCTCATCTTGTTTAGTTATTCTTGGGCTATCAGTGTGCTCAACAAAAGATAAATTTTAGTTAAGTCAAACCCTTCATTTAGAAATATTTAATATTTTACAGTGTCAAATATATCCCTAATAGACTAGCCTCAAGTGTACTCAACAAGTTGAGATGATATAAGACTCTCATTTTTTTAACTATAATGATAGAAGACAAAATAAATTGGCTTAATATTTTCAAAGAGGGATTTTCATGCAAAGGTCTCATCATAATAATTATATATATATATTATTATACATCTAACATGCAAATAAAGATACATATAATAATGTGGACGATTATGGACTAATTCTATCTAACCTTCTCGAGCCAAATGGAAGAGTGGGTGGTATTGTATTAATTAATACAATGCATCATCGTCATGGTCTCTTCTTCTTGTATCTTGAGTTGCGACTTGTACACTATACAAGTTGGTACGCAAGCGTAAATGAATTAGACATGTAGATCCATAGTAATAATTACGGACTCGTAGGTTTAAAATAGATAAGAGCTTGCAAGCCCATGAAACAACAAAAATAAAACTAACCATTTAACAGATCCACATGATCGAGTTCATAATCATCCATTGATTAAATATTCATCATATAATTGCATTTCTATATAATATCTAATATTATTTGCAAACATGTTTCAAGTTTCTAGTAATTAATGTTGACCTATGGTTGACTTCATGTTTTGATTATAATAAAAAAAAAAGTGTTTTCATTTCTAGCAATTGAATTCGAGTCTTCATAGCTATTGTTACAAAGTTGATCAATTGGAGACAAAAATATCACTATCAAAAGACTCATATTAGGCAATCAATAAAAATCGAGATGGAAGTCGAGCATTCACGTCAAATCACTAGAAAACAAAGAACTTCAATAGTCAAACTTCGAAAATATTTGACTTAGATGTTTCAGATTCATATTTAAAGGTAAAATGTTTTAATCCTTAGCAATGAATCGTCAAAAGCTCAAACAATGAATTTTTATGCACGAGAAAATTTATTTCATAAATATGCTTGATAAAAATTATTTTTCAAGAAGTAAGCATTTCAACTAGATAAATGACTTTTTACAATGTGACTTCTTTGAAAAATAAAATGAAAACGTCCTTCAAAAACCTACATTTCTCAAAACAATCAAGAAAGAAAAATTCGAGAAAGTTCTGTCCAAGTCGATGACCGGTTACTTTTTTAACCGTTCTGAATTTTGACACACAACAACTAGTTTGGTTGTACTATTCAGAGTGCGGAAGTCCAGATTGATCGTCTGATTACTTAAAAAATTTATGACACATCTTATTTATTTTTATCAAATTGTTCGCTTTGACAACTTTTTGATTGAATCAAATTTTGAAAATTTTTCCTCTCATTAAATTTTTCTCATCCAAGACTTGAACTTCATTCATTGCTATTCATTGAACTTCATTCATTGCTATTTTGAACTTCATATTTATCTTTTCGTACTTAATTTGATCATGTCATTTATTAATAGAGAAGTTTTAAATTAGAAAATCAACTTCCTTTAAATTTTCTGGGTCGTATTAAGGTCTCGTAATGTTCGATATTGTATGAGGATCGATGTTTCTTGTTTGTATGTCACCGAAAGCATTGTAAGGGTTTGGATTGCACCATAAGTCAATAAAATATAGTGAAAAAGGCATTGCTCATGACGGAGAGCCTGGTAACGGAGGACATGGATAGTTGTTTGGATCGAAGCTCCACAATAACATCGTTTGCATATTCTCTTCCCTTTTACTTATTTCTTTTGTATTTGTGCATTTTTTGTTTGATTGACTTATACATTTTCAATTTTCTTAAACTTGAATTTTTTTTTTTTTTTAGTTTTAGTAACCAATTCACCCCCTCTTGGTTAGTTATTCTTGAGCTATATATTGGTATTAGAGCAAGATGCCCATTTTTAAAGATTTCACAATCTTGAGTCTTGAGTAACGGCTAACCACAATTTTCAAATCTTAAGGGGCATTCTACAAATCGTCATCCTTTCTTCGATGGCACTTATTATTAATATTGGAAGTTAGGATGATGATTTACATTCAATCAATAGACTATAATATTTGGGAAGTTATTGAATATGGTCCTTATGGCATCCAAGATTATTAAAGTTGATAAAAAAACTCGATCAAACCATTTCAAAACCTAGGGAGGAATATGACGACGATGATAAAAGAAAATTATCATTGAATGCTAGAGCTAAAAATCTACTTTATTCTACCTTAAATAAGAATAAATTTAATCGTATTAGCACGTGTGAAGCATATGATATTTGGCATGCATTAGAAGTTACTCATGTTGGAACTAGTAAAGTAAAAGCAATTAAGATTAATCTCTTTGTTAAAGAATTTGAAAACTTCTTCATGAAACAAGATGAACCTACTGTTGACATGATTACTCGCTTCATCGATTTTGTTAATGGCCCAAAGGCTTTGGTCGCAAATTTAATAATGGTGAGCTCATTAGTAAAATGTTTAGGTCACTATCGGTAGATTGGAGCTCATTAAGGATGTTGATAGAGTATATCAACTCATATCATTTGGAAGAATTTTATGGAACCTTGATGATATACAAGCCCAACATCGCTGCAAGTTAAGAGAAAACAAGGAAAAGAAGAGGAATCAAAGAAGCCTCCTAAGCACCAAATTGCTCTTAAATGGGCAATTGAAGAATGAACTACAAGTGAAAATAAGAGTGATGAAGAGCTTGGTGATCTAGTCATTGTCCAAAAATGGAGAAATTTTCGAAATAATTGGAGATTCCAAAAGAAAGAAGAAAAATGGTGAATAAAAAAGCAAGAAAATCATTTGTTATGATTGTGACAAACCTGGTCACAAGAGAAACGAGTGCCTAGAAAAGAAGAAGAGTATCAAGAAAAAGTCACCCCAAGCAACATGGGATGAAAGTGACGATGATGATCGCAATGAAAATGATAGTCAAGAAGAAATTGTCAATATTTGTATCATGGCAATAGAAGGTGAGGTAAACTCTATTTAAAAAATGTTTATATGATGAAATATCTACCTCCTATGATGAAATCTTGAGGACTTTGAAAAAATTGCTCTAATTCACTTTATTGTTCAAAAGAAACACTACTTGTTGAAAAATGAAATGAAGAAAATTTTAGAAACTCAAAAGAAAAATGTTGATTATGATTTATTGATTAAAGAATTGAAAGAAAAAGTTGAAAACTTAGCTAAGATTATTTGTAAATTTACTCAAGGAAAGAAGAAGTTTGATTTAATGCTTGGTAATCAAAAGTGTGTTCTTGATAAAGGAGAAATTGGACCGAAGCGTTTAATTGAATGAAAATATCATGACAAAATACTTTTTGACCGAAGTCGTTAACAACAATTGCTATATTGTTAATAAAATTTTAGTTAGTCGGAAGAAAACTAAAACCCCCTATGAGCTTTGAAAAATAGAATTCTCAATGTCGGTTATTTCAAAATTTTTGGCTGCAAGTTTTATTTAAAACACAAAAGAAAATTCGGGAAAATTTGATTCAAAATTCGATAGTGGAATCTTTCTAAGATATTTATCTACTAGCAAAACTTATAGAGTATTTAACTAACGAACTCTAGTCGTTGAAAAATCCATGCATGTTACTTTCGATGAAACCAACCCTCTTGATCGTGAGAAGAGTATTGCTAATGATGTAGGATTGGAAATTCCTTTCGATCAAATGATTGTTCAGGACGAAAACAAAGAAGATCTAAAAGATTAACACAAGGAGGAAGCAAATGTTCAACAAAGTCAAGTAGAACATCCCAAAGTACAAAATGATCATTCTCTACCAAAAAAATAGAGGTTCGTTCCTACTTATCCAAAATATCTAATTATCAATGATCCATCCAAAGTTATTACTATTAGAGCTTCTACTAGAAATCATCTAAATAGTTGTGCTTTCATTTCATAAACTGAACCAATAAATTTCAAGAAAGTCAAGTTTCATGAATTTTAGATTCTAACCATGTAAGAAGAACTAAATCAATTTGAAAGAAATCATATTAAGGATTTAGTCGCTAGACCAAGTGATCAACCCGTCATCGGTACAAAATGGGCTTTAGAAATAAATGAAATGAAAATGGGATAATTGTGCATAATAAGGTTAGATTAGTGGCCCAATTTTACAATCAAGAACAAGGCATCGATTTTGAGGAAACCTTTGCACCTGTTGCTAGATTAGAAACCATTCGCATGCTTCTTGCATTTGTTTGTCATAAAGGATTAACTCTTTATCAAATGAATATCAAATGTGCATTTCCAAATGGATTTATTCAAGAAAAAGTCTTTGTTGAGCAAACCCCCAATTTTAAATATTACAAGTATCCTAACTATGTTTTTAAACTTTTAAAGGCTCTTTACGATTGAAAACAAGCTCTCAGAATTTGGTATGAAAGATTGAACAAACTTCTGCTTTTGAATGGTTTTTCAATTGGAAAAGTGGATGATATGATATGATTGTTGTTCAAATTTATGTTGATGATATTATATTTGGTGCAACTAATATCTATCTTTGTGAAAAAATTTCAAAACGTATGAGCGTGAAATTTGAAATGAGTATGATGGGAGAACTTAAATTATTCATTGGTCTCCAAATTAAGCAAACTAGTAATGAAACATTCATCAATCAAAATAAGTATATGTTGGGCATACTCAAGAGGTTTGAAATGGATAATTAAAAGCTAGTGAACACTTCTATGAGTACATCCATAAAATTGGACAAAGATAATCAAGATACTTCCATTGTGTAACAAAATATCGAGGTATGATTGGATTCCTTCTTTACTTAACCGCAAGTAGACTTAATATTATGTTTAGTGTGTGCTTATGTGCTAGATTTCAATCAAATCCTAAAGAATCACACCTTAGTATCGTAAGAATTTTTAGATATCTTAGTGGCGCTAGAACCTTAGGGCTTTTTGATCCAAAGGGCACTCACATTGATCTACTTAAATATTCAAATGTCGATTGGGTCGGTTGCACAATTGATCGCAAAAGCAATAGTTGTGTCATGGTTTAGTAAGAAACAAAATTTCATTGCATTATCTATTGTCGAAGCTGAATATAACTCGACTGCTAATTGTTATACACAAGCATTAAGGATTAAACAAACTCTTAATAATTATCACTTGTCATTCGATCATATCATTATCATATGTGATAACACTAATTCCATAAACTTGTCTAAAGATCCCATTTTGCACTCTCGAATGAAATATATTGAAATTAGACATCACTTTCTAAAAGATCATACACGAAAGGGAAATATTTTGTTAGAATTTGTGAACACATAAAATCAATTGTCTGATATCTTCACTAAATTTCTAACCCTTGATCGATTCTCTCATATTCGAAGAGGCTTACGCTACATTGATGAATTCGAAGAGCACAACTAAGTTGAATTCATACCATGTGCTCATACATCTTTTATTTCTATATGTGACATTATTTATTTTATACTTGATTTAAAAAAAAACAGAGAGAAAGAGAATCCGGACGAGTCAAACGGACTGTCTGGACACCTTGTCCAGTTTGACAGAACTTTTTGCTTAAGCCAAGGTCTACCAATCCGGACGTCCGAAGTAAGCCGGACCTTCGGTTCAATGCGATTTCAAAATTTTTAAAATGCCAGCCTCATTTCTCTCCCATTTTTCCTCATTTCTCTTTCTAAATCCTCCTTAAATCTTTCCTATTTCCATTTCAAATCTTCAAATAACTTTCAAAATAATTTAATCATTAACAATGAATCATTAAAATCTCAAAAAATGAATTTTTATGCACGAGAAAAATTATTCTATAAAAACGCTTGTATAAAAATTATTTTTCAAAATGTAAGAATTTCAACTTGATATTTAAACTTTTTACGATGTCACTTACTTTGAAAAATAAAGTGACTTTTTCAAAACAACCAAAAAAGAAAAATCAGGGAAAGTTCTGCCCAAGCGGACATCCGGTTGAGCCACACGGACGTCCAGTTCATTCAACGGTCACTTTTTTAAACATTCTAAATTTTGACGTGAAACTGCTAAATTGTTTGTCTAGTTCAGAGTGCAACGTCCGGATCGGTCATCCGATTAGTCAGAATTTTTGGTTTTTTGACTGCTATAAATAAAATTTCACTTTGTATCAATACAACACTTTTGAGAGCATTAAAGTGAGACTGTCTTGAGCTAAATTATATTGATTAAACGTCTTATTAATTTTTATTAAATTATTTACTTTGAAAAGCTTTTAAATGAATTAATTTTTTTAAGATCATTCTTCTCATCAAAGTTTTTTTTTTCATCTAACACTTCATTCATTGCTATTCATTGAAGTGTTAACATATTTCTCTGTTTGTACTTAATTTGATCATATATTTTATTACGAGAGAAGTTTCAAATTGTAAAATCAACTTCTTTTAAACTTGTGGGACATATTGAGGTCTCGTAAAGCTTAATAATGTATAATGATCGGTGCTCCTTGTTTGTAAGTCACCAGAAGCATTGTAAATATTTAGATTGCACTATAAGTCAATCAAATATAGTGAAAAAACCTTACTCGTGACAAATAGGCTGGTAACGGAGGATGTAGATCACCGTTTGGACCGAACCACCACAATTACATTGTTTGCACATTGTCTTTCCTTTTACTTATTACTTTCTTATTTGTGCATTTTTGTTTGATTGACTTATTCATTTGATTGACTTATTCATTTTCAATTTGCTTAAACTTGAATTAATTTTTTTATGTTTTTTGAAAAGTAAAAATATCAATTCACACCAATCTTGGTTAATTATTCTTGGGCTATCAATTATAGTTGTCTAATCTAATTTAGATAGATGGGTCGGAACAACTAAATAATTAATTAATTAATTTAATTAACAGATTTTTTAATTAAAATTAAATTCTAACTAAATATCAAATTAGTGCACAACTCTAATTCTAATTGAATTAATATTTAAATTTAGGATAAAATTTCTAAATAAAAAAAATATTCAATTTAGGGTCAAATTTTAATGTTTAAGGTAAAATTCAAATTAGCGATAATACAAATAGTCGTGAATTTTAAAATAAAATTTTAAATGGATCAAAATTCAAATCTAGGTCAAAACACATTTGAAAATCAATTTTAAAACTTTTCGTGAAATTTCGCAAGTGTACGGATCGTGACAAATAATAAATTTGATTTATTAAATCCGAGTTGATAACCCAAGAATAGCTAACCAAGAGGGGGGTGAATTGGTTTTTAAAACTTTTTCGAAGAATTAATCTAAATTCAAGCAAGTAAATACTAAATAGATTTATTCAAATAGTAAGTGCAATTACAAAAGCGATAAGTAAAAGGGAGAGATGATGCAAACGATGTTGTTATGGAGGTTCGATCCCAAACACGATCTACGTCCCCCGTTACCAAGCTCTTCTTCATGAACAAGGCATTTACCACTATATTAATTGGCTTATGGTGCAATCCAACCCTTTACAAATCTTTCGGTAACTTACAAATAAGGAGCACTGATCCTTGTACAATGTTGAGCGTTTCGAGACCTAAACAAGACCCACACTTCAAAATGAATTTACAAGTATAATATCATCTTCTTAATGAGCAATGAATACAAATTTCAGTACAAGAAGAGAGATATGGAAACACTTTAATGATTGGCAATGAATAAGGCTCAAGTGTTTGGTATGTTTGATCTTTGATGTATAAAATGATTTTCAAGAATTATGTTTAATCAAAGATCTTTTCAAGAGCTAAGTAATTTGATA
>CAIGRP010081709.1:0-28252 GCA_903798385.1 Fraxinus cuspidata | reverse complement strand
TTTCCACTCTTGAGAGAAGTTTTTCTCTTGAAGGGACTTGGTACTTTGATCGATATCTATAGTATAAGGGAGTTACGGTTCATGGCCAGTCACAATCTCAAAAGGACTCTTATTTGTGGTAGAGCTCTTTTGGCCATTGAAGAAAATCTGAGTTGCATCCAAAAATTTCACCCAATTTCTCCGCGAAGTAGAGATAAAGTGCCGAAAATATTCTTTCAGCATAGAATTGAAGTGCTCCGTCTGCTTGTCAGATTGTAGGTGAAAACTAGAACTCATGCTCAAAGTTAAACCAAAAAGTTTGATCAACTCGGTTCAAAATATGCCAGTAAATCTAGGATCCCGATCACTGACGATATTTTTTAGCAATCCCTAGTATTTGAAAATATGTTTGAAGAAGTGTTGAACCATCTTTTCAGCCGATACATACTTGGGCGTTGCGATGAAAGTTGCGTACTTTGATAGACGGTCTACCAAGACGATGATAGTGCCAAAATCTTCAACTTTTCGCAATTCAACAATGTAGTCCATCTTTACACTCTCGAATGGCCTAGTTGGGACGAAAAGGAGCTCAAGCAAGCTTATCTTTTTCTGATGATCTGTCTTANGAAAGTTGCGTACTTTGATAGACGGTCTACCAAGACGATGATAGTGCCAAAATCTTCAACTTTTCGCAATTCAACAATGTAGTCCATCTTTACACT
Source organism: Fraxinus cuspidata (assembly GCA_903798385.1). Lineage (NCBI taxonomy): Eukaryota > Viridiplantae > Streptophyta > Magnoliopsida > Lamiales > Oleaceae > Fraxinus > Fraxinus cuspidata. The sequence goes on along the minus strand of CAIGRP010081709.1, from coordinate 27,551 downwards.
CTCGAATGGCCTAGTTGGGACGAAAAGGAGCTCAAGCAAGCTTATCTTTTTCTGATGATCTGTCTTATCTTGCTGACAAATAAGACAGGTTTTCGCATAAATTGCAATCTCATCCCACATTTGAGGCCAGTAGTACGCACATTGTAGTAGTACAATAGTGTGTTCCTCTTCAGAATGCCTGCTTAAATCGTGTCGTGGCATTCCGTAATTAGTGATTTCTTCAAATTTTCGCCATTAAGAACATATATGCAGTCTCTTTAGTCTTCACTAGGCCCTAATCGAACCAGAACTGACGAGTTTTACCATGCCTGATGAGGTTGACCAAATATTGAGTACCTGGATCCTTATCCAAAAGTGTCCAAATTTGGTCACTTGTATTTGTGGTAACCATGTTCCCTGAAAGAGCGGTCATATAGCAAATGGTGGCCAAGTCAGCCGACGACTAAGCGCATCGGCAATATAATTATTAGATTCAGGACGATATTCTAACATAAAATTAAACTCTGAAAAAAGTCCCTGCCAACTAGCTTGTTTGCTTGATAGTTTCAGTTGGGACATGAATTAACTAACCACAGTATCATCTATCTTCACAATAAATGGAGACCCAAGCAAAAAGTGATGCCATCGCCTAAGGCACTGGACTACCGCCAACAACTCATTTTCGTGGCCGAATAACGATGTTCTGCTTGGTTCAGCTTTCTGCTCTCATATGCTATTGGATGTCCTTCTTGCATAAGGACTCTACCAAGTGCAAAATCTGAAGTATTAGTATGAACTTCGAATGGTTTAGTTATATTCAATAAGGCTAACAGCGGATTCATCCACATAGATTTCTTCAACTTTTCAAAAGCATTTTAGCATTTGGATGACCAATCATAATCCTTATCCTTCTTTGTTAATTTTGTAAATGGCAGTGCAATTTCTGAGTACCATTTCACAAATAGTAGATAGTAATTGCATAACCTGAAAAATGAACGTACATCGTGGACATTCTTTGGTGGTTGCCAATTTTTTATGGTTGTAACCTTCTTCGAATTCATGTGTATTTTGCCTTATTCGATGATGTGATATAAGAAACTAATAGATGTTTGAGCGACCGAGCATCTAGATGGTTTGGCATAGAGTTTATTCTCTCGTAACCGATTGAAAACTTGTCTCACATGTTCATCCAATGTCTCGTTATAGAATACTATGTCGTCCAGGTACACCACCACAAAATCATCCAAGAACCTGTGAAGTACTTGATTCATCATTGTACAAAATGTTGCTGTAGCATTTGTTAAACCAAAAGGCATCAATTAAAATTCAAAAGCTCCATATTTTGTTACCACCGTAGTCTTTGCATCATCTTCCTCTTTGATCCGAACATGCCAGTATCCGGACCTGAGATCAATCTTTGTATGATATCTCGCTCGGCTCAGTCTGTCGAAACAATCTGTGACCAGCGGAATATGATATCTATTTTTTACAGTGATCTTGTTTAAGGCTCGATAGTCGTAGCACATTCTAAGAAAACCATCGGCCTTTTTCTGAAACAACACGGAAGCTCCATATGGTGATTTTGCAGGCGCGATAATCACTTTTTCCAACATTTCTCCCGATTATTTCGAAAGCTCTTCAAGCTCAGGCTGAGACATACGGTAGGGTGCCTTTGCAAGAGGCTTGGCACATGGAATAAATTCAATCTCATGATCAATCGTTCTCCTTGGTGGTAATTTCTTTTGTAACTCATCCGGCATGATATCCTCAAATTCCTTAATAAACTTTCTAACATGTTTTGGAATAGTGTTAGTCACCTCTTTGATCTTCTCTAATCGAAAAGTGCACAAAAATGATGGTTTATTTCTTTTGAAACCTTTATCAAATTGCATGGCTGAGATACTCATCTCACCCATCTTTCCAGCTTGTGTAGCGATAACGCACGGTTTACTACCCATCATCATTAATGAATTAGAATATGACAACACTACTGTCTTAGTATCCTGAAGAAATTCCAATCCTAGAATAAGCTTGTAGTTATCCATCTGAACTACAGACAAGTTTGTTCTTCCTTCGAAATGACCTTCTTTGAGCAACATAGATTTCGCTACTCCAGCTATGGTTGAACAACTAAATTTGTCCTTCTTTCGAAAGGATCTGCTTTGATTGACACAGATTTCGCTACTTTCACTATTGGTTGAGCAACGAAGTTAATTGCTTTAACCTTTCCACTACCCTTCTCCAGAACAAGTCCGAGCCGTTCCACTTTGGTACTTGCAAGGTAGTTGTGGGTAGCACCAGTATCTACCATAGCCTTAAAGCTTTCCATTGATCTTCACATCAATGTACATTAGGCATTTGACCCTACAAATACGAGCCTTAAATTCTTCCATTTTTACTTCTTTCAAGGGAGCCGCATTCATCCTTATCTTCTTTGGAGTCGATCTCACCATAACAGCTAGCTTGTGGGACATCTTACTTTGAACTCATTCTGCTACTCGCTAGTTGACAATATGCATTCACCATCCATTTCTGAGGGCACTCCACCACCCGATGAGGTCCTTCACATAAAAAGTACATCAATTTAAGAGTGGCATCAGATCTGCCCTCCGTTGCTTTTCCTTTATTCCAGTTGTTACTCCCTCTACCGTTATAGTTTCTTTGATGTCTGTTTTGATAGTTTTCCTAAAAGTTACTCTGACGGGTGCCTTGATAGCTTCCTCCATTATTATGAGAGTTCGAGCTGGGTCTGCAAAGTCTGCTTCCATCTCCAATAGCTTGAGTATTCCCCGAAAATCGATCTTTTCTCAATTACGGTAACCTTCTATCTCTGAAATTCTATGTGTCCATGGTTTCAACCCTTCCATAAAGGTGAATAGCTTATCCCTTTTTTGACATATCTTAAATATTTAGCATATGTCCTGAAAAGAATTTTACGTACTCCTCGATGGAACTTGTATATTTTAGTTCTTGTAGTGCCCGTTGTGCCTGATATTCTACATTTTCTAGGAAAAATTGCGATCTGATAGCTTCCTTGAGGAGATCCCAAGAATATATTTAGAACATATTGGCCTGAATATCAGCATACTTTGTCCGATGGAAAGGAAATTACAACTCAAAACTGAACTAATACTTACAATGTGCGGCCAAAGTTGGGCAAATTACGGTTGGGATTGGGTCAAGGGGTTAGGTAAAGCTGCGGTCCTTGACATGTTAGCCATGTCCCAGTTTTTCTATTCTTTTGGCCAGTCTATTTACATAAAGGACAAATTTGCTGGTGAAGAAGAAGACGGATTTTGGTGGATGAAGACTTAGTCTGATATGAGGAAAAATGATAAACACATGTATGTAACTCTGGATGTATATATACTATATGTATGTTTATATCTACGTATGTAAAGTTTTAAAACCTAGATAAATTAAAAAATTGAATTTTAATTTCACTGTTATAGTTTTGGACGATAATCATTCAAAACTTCCTACACTCAACTTCTAATAGTTCTGAATGATACTTGTAGGATGTGGTGTGTTCTAAGATCTTAATTGAGTGCAGAAATTAATTGAAATATTAAAATTAAAACATCATCTATGACGTGGTAAACCTCGAATGAAAACATCCACAGCCCCCATGCCACGATTAGAACAATCTATTAAATCAAACGATAAAAAATATAATAGTCTTAGTTTTCGGAAATTCGCAAAATTAACAAAAAATAATCTAAGAAAATCTAAGAACAAGTCCCTTGTTTCCTTCTTCTTTTGAGTTGTGGAAGTAGAATAACCCCCTCCCCGATATTGATTTATCGTCATTTGACTTTTGTACTCGATCGCAACCACCACTTGAATTAATAATCACAATTTTTAACTCAAGTTAAGCAGTTTGATCAATGAATATGATTGTACATTAACGCTCTTGTTGGTTTTCTTCAAATACGGATGAAGAAGACGATGGAATTTGAAAATATTCAATAAAGCACAAATTCCATTTGCCGTTGCACAACGGTGGTAGAACGCGGCACATCTAGGTCTCGGACTTGTGTGTATTTTTCGAAGTTTCAATTTGTCTTTGACTTCTTCAACAACTTCAAGAAAACATTGGTTTTGGATTTTATCAATGAAGCATCATCTCCGTCCGTTCTTCGAAGATAGCGATTGCTCAATTTTATTGAACACGAACGACGGAGAAATTATTTTCCAAAAACTCCAATTTCGATCTTGATGAACTACTGTGCTTATAAGTAAAATAATTATCAAAGATGGAAATAAAATATTATCTTGATAATCTGCAATAATAAGGTAAACTTATCATAAAATATATGCAGTTATCATAAAAGATATGAGAACTTGTAGATGTCCAATCTTATCCTAAAAGATAAGCTAAAAGATATCCTAAATTATTAGAAGTCCAATCTTATCATGAAAGATATGTCAAAAGATATCAAAGATTATTGAAAATCCAATTTTATCATAAAATATATGCTAAAAAATATCATGGATTTGTTAGAAGTCGGACATAAGGAAAGATAACTTTTATTTAACAAATCCTTATATTTTCCTTCTAAACATATCTAAAAATATCTAGGTAGGTATAAAATTTACTTTGCACAAACTGTACATGTATAACACGAAATCATATCATGTTATATAAGAAAAACTATAAAATTCGCAGCTCAAATATTCTAGGCAGATCTTCTTATCATCTCAGTTTGTCAGGACTGGCTATCTATTACGACCTTTACCATATTCCAAATTTTTGGCAGTTTTCTTGACATTTAAATATCAATCCATACATTAAGTCCAATAAATTAATATGTAAAAACATCACACATATTTTCCAACAATCCCCCATTTGGCTTAGCTTAATTTCACAAGTTAATACTAGACTTTTAATATCACATGTGTGATAATTGTGATCCAAGTATTCCATATGATCGACTCGAACGCATACTCCCCAAACTCAAATAACCTAATTAATTCTACTACTCCCACTTTTTTGGAATTAAAGGAACAATCATAGCTAGACTAAAAAAGTTTGGACATCTAGAACCAGTCAATTGACAGATTTCTTGGACTTCTTAGCATGAGCAATAGCAGCCGCATTTGCTTTAGTCTAACGTGATAGGAGGTTAAAACTTGTCCATTCAGTGATACAAGAGTGAAACTGGTTGCTTCTTAATCTCCCACTTACGTACACTTGCCATTTATAATCTAGAAAAATAGTTTGAAGCTACAAAAGTTCTAAATCAAATGCAATGAGCAATTTCTCAATTTTTAACATTAAATAAGGCTGAACTGCTCCTCATATTCGACCTAAATTTTGTTTCTAAGCAATTTTGCACAACTTTTCCTTCTTAGTGGTTACTAGAGTTAACTACCAACTTTAGCCAGTTGATCAGAAAATTTGCGAAAAAGCCCACACATATCAATCACAAAATTAGTCTCCCTCTTACTTACACTTGCCATTTATAATCTAGAAAAATAGTTTGAAGCTACAAAAGTTCTAAATCAAATGCAATAAGCAATTTCTCAATTTTTAACATTAAATATGGCTGAACTGACTCCTCATATTCGACCTAAATTTTGTTTCAAAACATTTTTGCACAATTTTTCCTTTTTAGTGGATACTAGAGTTCACTACCAACTTTAGCCAGTTAATCAGAAAACTTGCGAAAAAGCCTACACATATCAATCACACAAAGATAATGAAATTTACAAAATTGAATCAACTATCATATTTTTAGACAAATTTCACAATCAGATCAATTTCATATTTAGTTCACAATTATCAAGATAATCATGAAATTTCTAGATAAATTCAATTAATTTCTTAGATTAATATGAAAGTGTGTGAAATGACCATTTAGACTAATTAATTATGAATCATGTCCTAACCAAAATTAACGCTTACAGTAATTATTTTAAACCAATCATCATCTGAAATTGTCTTTGTATATATAAAATATGTGTGTACCAGGCTTGAGTATGTATATAAATTTTTCAATTTTCTTTTGAATGCTCGTATGATTACTCTTCAATTTATTTTAGTTCATAGTCTTTTTAATTCATATAGTTGACTTTTACACAATCATAGGGGTTAACCTTTATTTCATTATTAAGGACAACTTCACACGTCTATGATGACAGCTCTCTCCTCCAATGAACTTGTATGTTTACACAACATCATATTGCAGTACAGAAAGACATAGATATTGACAATAGGTCCACACTTAAACACTTGTCATCTAAAGATGACAACCCAGTCAGTAAGTGGTCACAATTGAAGTAGCCACGTTGTCCTAATGGGTGTACTCATCTGACAATAACTTACCATAAGTTATAGTGAGCACAACAAATCGATAGAAAAATCCAAGTTCATCTCAACAATTATAAATTAATCAGAAATTTACTCTTATGATTTTTGCAAGAAAAATCCCAATTTTTCTTTTTATCTTTTTCAATTTTTTTTGTTTTTATTAAAAAATGCAACACACATGCACACAAGATGAACACACAAAATAAAATAATAAAAGATATGTACATCAAACTAGTTTAATGCATCAAGTATATACCCACGATTTTTTTTTCGATGTTTCAAATCTAATAATATCTAAAGATTTGGTGAGTAAATCAACCAGTTGTCCTTCAATATTTTTGTGCTATAAGACAATTACATTCCATTCAACTAAGTCCTTGATGAAGTGATTTCGAATATTAATGTCCTTAGCCTTTGAATGCTAGACATGGTCCTTAGAGATAATTTATAGCACTAGTATTTTCAAGGGAATTTGTTCAATACCATAGTCACTAAGCATCTGTTTCATCCAGAGTAGCCGTGAACAGCAACTCGCGAAAGTGATATACTCAACTTTTATAGTAAACAAGAAAATAGAGTTTTATTTCTTACTTAGCCAAGAGATAAGGTTATTACTCATGTAGCAACAACCTCCAAATATGTGTTTCTATCATTCATGTTCCTTGCCCAATTAGCATATGTATATCCTGCAAAATGGGAATTAGAATCTTTAGTGTACCATAAACCAAAGCTGGAAGTTCTATTAACATATCTAATGATTCGTTTAACAGCTGGCCAGTGGGATTTTTTTGGTTTAGCTTGATAACTTGCACTGACTCCAATGTTGAAGGCTATGTTAGGATGGCTTGCATTCAGATACAACAGAATGTCAATCATGCTCCTGTATAGGTTAGGTAGAAGTTCTTACCCTGGTCATTTATACACATCTTTAAAGATGTAGTCATGGAGTCCCGATTGTTTTTTGTATTTTTCAGACCAAATTTCTTCACCAAATTATTTGCGTAATTAGCCTATAAGATGAAAATCCCTACATTACCTTAACCTACAAACCCAAGAACCAACCATACTCATTTCAATCTCACTTTGTATAAGAGTAACAAACTCCCTAGATTTTGTTTCAGATGTGGATCCAAACGCTATCATCAACATATATTTATGCCATACTTAATTCGAACTTGATCTATCTGATGAACAATGTTTTATTAGCTACCTCTCTTTTGTATCATTTTTCAAGTAGGAACAAGTCTTTCATATCAAGCTCGATGAGCTTGTTTCAGTCCATACAATTTTTTTTAAAGTTGAATACATGGTTAGGAAGATATGGATCAATGAATCATTTTGGTCACTCAATGTAGGCTTCTTCATTTAAAATTCCATTCAGAAAAGCACTATTGATGTGCATCTCATAAAGTTTGAACCTCATTTGACATGCAATAGACAATAGCAGTCTAATGGATTCAAGTCTGGCTACAGGTGCAAAAGTTTCTTCAAATTCCACTCCTTCAACTTGGGCGTAAACTTGTGATACAAATCGTACCTTATTTCTGACAATGTTGTCATGCTCATCTAATTTGTTTTCGAAGATCCATTTTCCTCCAACCACATTCGTATCTGTTGGCCAAGGTACTAACTTCCATACATTATTTCGCTCAAATTGAGATAATTTTTCTTGCATTCCTAGTACCCAAGATTCATCACCAAGTGCCTCAATCACATTTCTGGGCTCAATATGTAAGGTATAACACACATTTCTAAGTTCAGTGGCAAGTCTCCTTCTAGTCACCATACCATCTCCAAGGTTAGAAAGTATGTTATCCATGAGATGAGCATTTGTATCCAGGTAGGAGGCTACCTTTTGTTCTGTAGTTCATCATCTTCCTTTGGTGGCTCAACACCTCTAGTAATTGGTACAGGATCAACGGAACAAACTACTGGCAATTCTTTCGGACTGTCGCTGCCTGAATCTACAACATAGTTTTCCCGAATGTTCTGATTTTCTTCAATCCATACTTCCAAATTCTAAATTTCAGGTTCTTATAATAAGTAGAAAAATCGTCAGTATCATTGATTTTAACATTAATGGACTCAATAATGGTTTGAGTCCGCATGTTGTAGATCATATAATCTCGACTATTTTCATAATAGCCAATGAATACTCCCTTATCACTTTTAGGATCAAAATTCCCTAATGTTCCATATCATTTAATATATAACACTCGCTTCCAAATTCCATAATGGGTTTTTGGGGTATCAGTTCTTAATGACAAACTGTTTAGGATGAGGCAAGCAACATTTATAGCTTCAGCCCACAATTTGGCAGGGAGATTCTTGCTATTCAACATCATCCTAGTTATCTATTGTAAAAACCATGTATTCCTTTCCACCACACCCATTTTGCTCGGGGGTTTTAGGAGCAGAAAACTCTTGAATGATATCACTCTTCACAGAATCTAGAAAAGCTAGCATTTTTAAGTTACTTACCATGATCACTCCTAATTATTACAATTTTAACCATTCAAAGTGCTTTTTAGTGGTCAAATTTTGATATAAGAATGTAAATCTTTCAAAACATCATATTTCTCTTTTAAGAAGTCTACCTAAGTATACCTAGAAAAATCATGAATAACCACTTAAATATACCTTTTACTACTGAGGCTTTCAGTCTGAATTAGCCCCATCAAGTCCATATGTAGTAGTTCAAGATGGTGAGATGTAGCAAGAAATTAACCTTCTTTATGTTACACACACTTTCAAGTTTTTCTATGAGTTTAGGAGCTCCTCTTACTTCATTGAGTTTAGTAAGTCTGACAAGATCTCCATAGTTTAGGTGTCCTAATCGTTTATTCCATAAGTCTGTAAAGTCAGCTTTTGAAACATGACAATAGATTTTAGATTCAAGTAAATAGTATTTATCACTAGACCTAACACTACATAGAAGACAAATGTCATCATTTTTTATGACCTTACATGTACTTTTAGTGAACATTGTCATGATATCATCGTCACAAATTTGGCATACACTAATCAGGTTAGCTTTCAAGTCAGTAATGAACATCACATTTTTCAAAACGGATAATCCATCTATTACAATATACCAACACCTTAAAAATTGACTCAGTTTAGCAAGGAGCTCCAAAACTAGATTTTCTTTTTTCTTTTAGAACTTTGGACAGGGTTTCATTTTCAGTTGCAACCATAGCCTTTTCTTCTTCAATGGACTCAATAATTTCATGAAGAATGATATTTTTTCTTGTTCAATTTCCAGATTTCTTTTAGGATGGTGCATTCTGAACATATGCGACTTGGTTCAACTGTATTTTTTACTAGTGAGTTTGTACTTGTAGGTAACAATTGCAGAGAGAGAGAATCAGATTGTAAAATGATAGTAGAAAAAGTTAACTGGTTATCAGTAGTTTTGTCTTCCTCGTCAGAATCTGATTCTCTTTTATCTTCTTTACTCCAAGTGATATTCATGGCCTTCTTTGTATGAAACGTTTTTCAATACATTGGCGCACTCAGATGCTATATGGCCATATCCCTTACACTCATGACATTGAATGGGGTTTTGAGTACTTTCCATAAAGGAAGATGAATTTGGCCTTGAATTGTTGAAAAACTTCTTCTTTTGTTAAGATTGAAATTTTGTATACCTTCCTTTTTTTTTATTTTTCCTTAGGAATTTCTTGAATTGTTTCATGAACAAGGTCATATGTTCATCAGTCTCACTTTCTTCATCCTCAACCTATTCTTCAATATTTTTGGCTTTGAAGACAACTCTAGATCCACTTTCTTTCTTCTTTCCATGGAAATGCAACTCATATGTCATCAGTGAACCCACCAGTTCTTACACCTTTACGATTTGAGTATAATTATTTTTTCTATGGCAATTACTTTGGAATAAAATCGATCACATAAAGATCTAAAGATCTTCTTTACTATCTTGTTCTCTAAGTACTTATTTCCAAAAGTATATGTTGAACTGGTGATGTCACTAAATTTGGTGTAGAAGTCCGTGACTTGTTCATCATCTCTCATCGTTAATTGTTCCAATTCAAAGGTGAGCATTTTGAGTTTGGAAAACTTCACAATGGAAGTTCCTTTATGAGCAACATGTAGTATATCCCAAGCTTCATTGACCACCTTATATGTAGACATCAAACGAAATTGGATAAGCTTCACAAATGAAAAAATAGCATTTAAGGCTTTTGAATTTCCACTAGCATTATTAAAATATATAGTAACCACTTTTTTTGTCATTTTCTCTGTCTATTTCATTTTATGTTGGTCGGTACTTTATATCCATAGATAGAGATGGATAAAAAAAACTTATTTAAGGCAAGATTTGAATCTTTATTCTTTTCATCTAATTGAGAAAATCGAAATTGAAAAAAAAAATCAAGAGGGGTTTTACAGCCAAGATTTTTATCAAGGAATTGACCATAAACTTGCATCCTAATTTTTCAATATAAGTAATTAGTCTCGTCTAGGACAAGAGGTTTAAAGGAGGCTATGTGCATATCTAGGTTTTTCCTCGATATCACTTCTTAAAAATGAACTATCTCTAATACCAAGTGTAAAGTTCTAGAACCTAGATATATTAAAAAATTAAATTTTAATTTCACTGTTATGGTTATGGACGATGGTTATTCAGAACTTTCTATACTCGGGTTTTAACGGTTCTAACTGGTACGTGTAGGATGTGGTGTGTTCTAAGATTTTAATTGAAATATTAAAATCAGAACACCGATATAACGTGGTAAACCCCAAAAGGAAACAACAATGGGCCCCTTGCCACGGATAAAACAATACACTAAATCAAACAATCAAAAATATAATATTCTCACTTTTGCAATATCTTAAAATTAACAAAAATAATTAAAAAAAATCTAAGAACAACCCTTGTTTTCTTCTTATTTTGACTTGTTACAGAAGTGGAATCAAACCCCCTTATCGCCACTTCATTATTGTACTCAACCACAACCACCACTTAGATTAAGAATCACCATTCTTAACATATGCCAAAAAGCTTGATCGTGAATAGGATTGTATGTTAACACTCTTGTTTGTTTCCTTCAAATATTGTTGAAGAAGATGGTTTACTTTGAAAAGTTTCAATAAAGCATGAAGTCTGTTTGCACTTGCACTACGTTAGTAGAACACGACTCCTCTAGGTCCTAGACTTGTGTGTATTTTTCAAAGCTTGAATTCTTCAATGACTTGAAGAAAACATTGGCTTTGGATTTTATCAATGAATCATCATCTCCGTCTGGTTTTTGAAGATGGTGGCCGCTCAATTTTGTTGAACATACTGTAGAGAAATTATTTTTCCAAAAGCTTCAATTTCAATCTTGATAAACTACTTTATTTATAGGTTAAATAATTACCAAAGAGAGAAATAAAATATTATCTTTACAATAAGCAAAAACAAGGTAAATTTATGGTTAAGAATATGTAGTTATCATAAAGATATCCTAGACTTGTAGAAGTCCAATCTTATATAAAAAAAAAAAAGACACGTCGAAAGATATCCTAAATTATTAGAAGTCCAATCTTATTGTAAAAGATGTGCCCAAAGATATTCAAGATTATTAGAAGTCCAATCTTATCCTGAAAGTTTATGCCAAAAGATATCCTAAATTTATTAGAAGTCTAATATGAGAAAAGATAACTTTAATTTAAAAAATCCTTATATTTTCCTTCTAAACAAATCTAAAAATATCTAGGATGGTATAAATTTATTATGCACAAGCTGTATATGTATAACACGAAATCAGAACCTTGAAAGAAGACAACTTTCGAGCTGGAATTAGGGCTTTTAGATGCTTTGGCAGTGAAGAAGACGACATCTTTTCAACAAGTTGGAGTTAGGGCTTTAAATGCAACAAGTTGGAATTATGGCTTTTAGATGTATTAGCACTGAGTAGGGCTTGAATTTTTAAATGAACAATATTTATGGTTTCAAAAAAACAAAGTTGGTTAACTAAATGGTTTAATATTAGAGTTAATACTAATTTTTTATAAATATTTTATGTGTATAAATGTAATTGCAAGATGTGATCCATTAAGGTTAAAGTTTTATAATCATAAAAGGTTTCTATGACCCCAAGAGATTCTTCGAACGTACGGGTTTCACTGATAATCCAACTACGTGAAATGTGTATGATAAGAAATTTTCATGTTGTACTAATATGCATATTTGTTCTAAAGGGATTACACATATGAAATTAAATGGAGCTTTGTTCAATTGGGATTGAATGTTTTATGGAGTAACCAAGGGAATGTAAAGCAAATCAAAGTCCAAGGTTCCCACGTGTAGGATTTACTTTAATGTTGTTTTAAAATTTAAACTAAGACAATGGATTTATAAGATTGTTTGCATTTTGAGCTTGTACTTCATTTGGTCATGAAATTAGAATTCATACAACTCTATGAATTCTTGTTTATTAAATTATAATAGTACGGAATGTTAGCAAAATTTTTGGCATGAAGATATAATTGGGTGTGTTGGATGTAAAAATGTAAAGTAGAAATTTTAGCTTTTTGTTAGATTTTCAAACTGTTACTCCAAACTAAATTTTGCAAATTTTTGAACGAGACAAATGGGGTTTGAAAGATCTATGAGTCCTCTATCCATTGGCTTTGGAATCAAGTCATTTGAAGGTTGGAAGGATAAGTTACCCCCTTTTCATTTGCTGTATTCAATGTACTCGGAACAGCTTTAGGCGTATGATTGTGTTCAATTGCGTGCCTAAATGCTATTAGAAAATTCTGAAATCTTAATATGTTGTACTTCAACGAGTTTAGAAAATAATATAAAATATAATAGAATTATGGACTCGAGAAATGGTCCAATTGAGCTTGATTGTTAGGTAGCGCTGCTAGGTTAAACTCCATTTACATAAGCTAGCCTTCATTTCAGTCCTTCGTTCTAGTTTCGTTTTTTCAACAAATTAAAGTTAACTAACTTAATTTATTTAAGTTCAATATTTGTTGGGACTTGTAATAGAATATAAATGTAATCTACGATATAAAAGAAAACAAGGAAAATTTTAATTTAATCCGAATTTCAAAAACCTAAGAACAATTTTGTAAAAAATCAAATCCTAAAACATGGAATGTTACGGCTTGGTATCAGAGTTTAAAACTTTTCTTTAAACTTAACCGTCAAGTTCAAGAGATTTTATTTTTCTTTCTTTTCTCACTTTCTTGCTTGTATAAATGTGGTGTAACTTGATTGATTATATAAAGTAGTACATTTGGGCTAACATATCGTGGGTAATAAATGGCAAGAAGAAATCAACCGGCGAAAAGAAGGAGAGGTGTGGTTAGAGGATTGAGAGGCCATGTGGGAGATACAATTTCACATTTAGGTTCAGATTTGAAAGTGACAATAGATGAGGAGATCATTAACCAATCGATGAGAAACAATAAGGATAAAGAAGAGGAAGACATGGAAGACGATCCGGAGGAAGAGAAGAATTGAGGCAAAGATAATCAGTCTATAGATAGATTTTTTGAATCTTGAAATTTCATCATTGTATTTTCCTTATGTCGTCTTTATTTAAATTAAGTCTGTTGATGGCATGAAATCTTTTTATTTTGAGCTTGAGTTGAGATAATCATTAAAGTTGTGCATTTGTCTTATTTTTATAATCTGATGTGAAGTTGGTGCGTGCATGTCTAATGGATGGAAATTTATTTTTCTTATCTAAAGGAAATGGCGCGACCAAACCAAACCAAACCAAAGTGAATTGATAAGAGACTTGTTGCAAGTTGTGCAAGAGCTTAGGAAGAAAAGTCAAGCACATGCCTCGCAAGTGAACCTCGCAGCTGCCCAGACTCAAGCTCTGATGGTAGAGACTTTCAAAAGGTATGAATCACCTTCTTTCAATGGTGTGGGTGACCAGTTAGCTTCTGAGGAGTGACTGCGAAAGCCAGGATGAGTCTTTTGACTATAGGACCCAGGGATGTACAAAAGGTTCAGTGCGTAGATTTTACGTTCATCGGAGCAAAAGTCAGCGGTGGGAGTCAAAATCTCGAACTAAGATCGAGGCTAAGCAGTAGGCTTTGACTTGAGAGCAGTTCAAGAAAAAGATGACCTTACAGGCTTTAAGGGATTTCAAGGAGATGGATTTTTTGCAGCTTAAGTAGGGTAGCATGTCCCTGATCGACTAGGAGATAAAATTTGATTGACAAGGTATTCTCCATATCTGGTGGACACCTAGGCTAACAAAATAAAGAGGTTTTAGAAAGAGCTTCATTAGGACAGTAGCATGATTATCATGTTTCGTCATTTTACTAGATATAGCAAAATGTTGAACGAGCTCATACTATTTGATATCAAAAGGCCGGAACATAGAAGTATGAGCAGAAGACAAGTGCTGACCATTAGGGACAAGTTAGTAAGCAAAATAAGAATTGGACTAGGAAAAAATGGAATAACATGGATAAGGAAAAGGAAAAAAAATGGCAGAATAAAAAGGAAAACACTGGAATTAATACTAGAAAGACGAGGTAATCCCATTCCACCATGTCCTAAGTGTGGAAATCAGCACAAAGAAGAGTATCTGATGGGAAATAATGTTTATTTAGAGTGGTAAGTCAGGCCACATGACTCGAAATTGCACGAAGTTTGCCCAAAGGAAGAAATAGTAGAAGGATAAGAATAATAAGGGAAATGCTTGATTCTTTGCTTTGACTGAACAAGAGGCCGAGCAAAACTACAATGTTATAACAATTATTCGTTTAATAGCTGATTTTCTTGCTTATGCATCATTTGACTCCAAGGCAATGCATAATTTTGTTTCACTGTCTTTCATAGCTAAATATAGTATTGCATGTGATAAGTCTGATAGCATACTAGTGGTTAGCATTATCACAGGTAGTGCGTTAAATACAGATAAGATAGCCAAGTCAGTTAAAATGGACATTGAGAAGATCGTTCGAGGCAAACATGTTCATAATAGACATGAAAAACTTTGACATAATTTTAGGCATGGACTGATTGAGATGTAATCACCATTATTCGATCTCGAGAGAATGAAGTGTTTTTAAAGCTCTAGGAAGGATAAAGAACAAACCATAAACACGTATGATTTCAGCGTTAAAAGCTCAGAAGATGTTGGGGAAAGGAACAGTCACGGGTTCCTAGTCAGTGTTTTGGGAATGCAGGATCAGGAAGATGAGTGAGGTATCGATAGTAAAAGAATTTGAAGATGTGTTTCCAAATTATCTACCAGGTGCCTCATGTGATAAACATGTCGAGTTTGCATCCTAGAGTGGTGCCATTATCTAAATTATCTTATCGAATGGCACCAATAGAGCTAGAAGAGTGAAATGTTCAGATTCAGGATTTGTTGGATAATGATTTTATTCAACCTAGTGTCTCTCCATCCATAGGGAGATCTAATATTATTTTGTAAGAAGGAGGATGGTGCCATAAGAATGTGCATAGATTACCATTAATTTAACAAAATTAACTTTAAGAACAAGTAACCTCTGCCCCGAATAGCATATTTGTTTGACCAGTTGAGAGAGGTAAAGGTATTATCTAAGATTGATCTGCGATCTGGGTATCATAAATTAGAGATTAAGTCATGCTATATGTTGAAGTTAGCTTTTAGGACTAGATATGGTCATTATGAATTTTTTGTGATGCCTTTTGGAGTAACTAATGTTTCGACAGTATTTATAGATTTGATTAATATGGTGTTTCATCAACTCCTGGATCAATTTGTTATAGTCTAAGATCAGAATTAGATAAGGAGCATCTCAGAATAGTGCTAGAAACTCTAAAAGGAAATGTTGTATGTCATGTTCAAAAAGTGTGAATTTTGACTAAAACGAATAGGGTTTCTTGGTCACGTAGTTATTGGAAATAAAATTGAAGTTGATCTAAATAAGGTGGATATAATAATTAAGTAGAACCGTCCAACTATTGTGGGTAATGTTTGTAGTTTCTAGGTTTAGCTGGTTATTATTCACCGAAGGTTTCTCTAAAGTGGTTGGACCAATGACTCAGCTAACTCGAAAAGGAGTAGAGTTTCACTAGTCAGATAAGTGTGAACAGTTTTCAAAATATGAAACAGTGGTTAGTTATGGCACCAATGTTAGTTATTCCAGAAGGTTAAGGATTTTTTGTGATTTATAGTGGATACATCTATACAAGCCTTTAGGTGTGTTTTGATACAGCATGGCAAGGTGATTGTCTATGCTTCAAGACAATTTAAGTTGAAGCAACATGAGCATAATCACCTGACGCATGACCTTGAGCTTGAGGTGGTTGTTTATGTATTAAAGGTAGGCATAGCTGTCTGTATGGAAGCTAGTTTGAAACCTATACCAATCATAAGAGTATCAAGTATTTCTTCATCTATAAAGAGTTGAATATGAGGCGAATGAGATTTTTAGAGTTGTTAAATGACTATTATTCTACTATTCATACCATTCGAGTAAGGCTAATGCGGTTGCAAACACTTTGAGAATAAAGTAAGGGGCAGTTGGCTTCTTTTATATCGGATCAGTATTAGTTGGTTAAGGATTTTGAGAAGGCAAAAATCGATATTATTGCTTCTGCAAATCAGGTCACAGCTCAGATAGTGACTTTGATTGTTCGGCCAAATCTTAAAAATCAAATTATTAAGGCGCAAGCTAAGAATCCATTTCTCCAGAAAATTAGAAGTGAGCTTTGATCAAATAAAATGAATGATTTTGAGGTATCTTCGAATAAGAATTAAAGCTCAGAAGAAGGCTTTATGTGCCTAAGGATGAGAAACTAAAAAAGGAAATTTTAGAAGAAACTCACTCCACCTCATATACCATTCATCATGATGGTACAAAGATGTATCGAGAGATTCATAATATATTCTGGTCGAAGAATATAAAAGAAATATCGAACCTTTCGTCAACAAGTGTATAGTTTGTTAGCAAGTGAAAGTACCTACAACGTTGTTAAATCTTTTGGAAATACGAGAATTGAAATGGGAGCATATTTAGGATTTTATAGTTGGGTTTTTGAAATCGGTGAAGCGAAATAATGCAATTTGTGTAATTGTCGATCAGTTAATGAAGACTGATATTTTTTTGCAGTGAGAATGCCGTTCAATTTGGATCAGTAGGTTTAGCAATACATATAGAAGATAGTCATATTTCATGCATTTCCTATATCTATTATTTCGGACATGGACCCGAGATTTACCTTGAAATTCTGGAATAACTTACATGGAGCTTTGGGAAGAAAATTGAATTTTAGCACCGTCTATAAAGACAATTTTCAAGCTACCATCTGAATGGCACCGTACAAAGCTCTTTATGACAAACGGTGCAGATCATTGACTCAATGAAATGAAGTTGCTAAGATGTCGAGTGAACAGTTTTAACTGTAGATAAGATCAAAAAGCGTATAAATGCAGTTCAAGATCGGCAAAATAGTTATGGAGAGAACAGAAGAAAAAAATCTAATTTTGAAGTTGGTGAAAATGTATTAATAAAGGTGGCACTGATGAAGGTGTACTAAGGTTCCGAAGGACAACCATAAATCGCGAGGACATTTCAAAATCATTAACAATGTTGGTAATGTAACATATCATTGGCCCTACCACCCGAGCTTTCAGTTGCATACAATACTTTTCACATTGCTATTGAAAGCTCAAGAATAACTAACCAATGGAGTTAATTGGTTTTTAGTACCTTTTTCGAAAAATAAACTTAAATTAAGCTATTTAAGAATACATTGATTAATTAGTAATAACCGCACACAAATAAAAATTAAGCACATCAATCAAATAATAAATGTAAACAAAATAACAATAAGTAAAAGGGTAGAGATAATGCACACAATATAATTGTCGAGGTTCGATTCAAAGCAATGTTTTATATCCTCCGTTATCAAGCTCTCCAACAAGAGCAATTCATTTTCAAAAATCTTCTCAAAATATTTATCTTTTTTAATGAGTGATAACAATAAATTAAGTTATATAAGAGAGATGAAAAACTTTGATGAATATGATAATTAAAAGTTTAATTTAATCAATCAAAGTTTTCAATATTTTCGTGGAAGAAATAGATGCAATATAAGTTCAAAACTTTTCTTCAAAATATATATATCTTTTATGAATGATAGAAATAACTTAAGTACAAAGAAAAATTTAAAAAACTTTAATGAAGATGTTGAAAAGAGTTTGAATCAATCAAAGTTTTTAATATGAAAAAATAAATGAAATGAATGCAATGTAGGCTTGAAGAATTCTTTTAAAATATATCTCACTTAATGCTTTTGAAATTCTTACAAAGAATGAAAATAGTGAGGGTATTTATAGAGTTCAAAAAGCAAAATAATCCGTCGAACAACCACCTGGATGTCCGCCCTTGTGTTCGGACTACCAACATAGTCGCTATGCGTTTGAAATCACAATGGTCAAAAATTCGATCGTTGCACCAACCGGACGTCTGCCAAATCTCTCTGGAATTTTGGACAATGGTCTGGATGTCCATCTACTCCGATCGGACAGTGGTCCGAGTGTCCACATCCTTCGCCTCGACGTTCTGCCGACTGTGGTCGATTTTTCTATTTTTGACCATGTTTGATCTGTTTTGACTATTTTGACAAATGTAAACTTTTGAAATTAGTTTTTAACTAGTTTTCTAAATAAATGATATTTTAAAAATATGATCTACGTTCAAGCTTCATTTTGAAAGTCAAATTTACTTTTATCAAAACATTTGCATCCTTCATTTTGAAAGTCAATTTTACTTTTATCAAAACATTTTATGCAAGTAATAATCAAAATGGTTTTTAGTACACAAATTGATTTTTGAGCTTTTATCATTCATCGATAAATATCAAATTATTAGTACCTTTACATTTGAACTAAAAAATCTAGTTTTTTTTATCTTACTTCAAAGTTTGACTCTTAGGCTCTCGTCTTGATATTTCTTTGACATTTGTATCTTAAGCTCTCGATCTTTCTTCGATGTTTGTCTTTTAAGATCTTTTTTTAAGAACTTGTCTTAATGTGTGACTTTGATCTTGACCTTCTTCATGAATCCGATTTGTCATAGTTTTGATTTTGATCTTTTGATGACGATAGATCAATTTATCATTAGATGTTTTAAAAACTACAATCACTTTAAATTTAATTGCTAGTAAATAAGATTAATTTATTTGTTGTAATCAACATTTTAAGGTTATAATCAACCATAGGTCAAAAGCTATGATCAGGAAATATGTGCACAACCCAAGCCATGTGGTGAATTATCAGATATTGGTATTCAAAATGACTTGTTTTATGAAGTTTTGCTTTCTATTTTGGACAGAAAGGCACAAAAGTTAAGGACTAAAGAAATTTCGTTTGTTAAAATTTAATGATGTCATCATGGAATAGAAGAGGTTGGAAAATAGAAACATAAATTAAAGTCAAGTATCCTAGATTGTTTTCCAAGCAATGGTAATTTCGAGGACAAATTTTTTTAAGGTGCGAGGAATGTAAGGTCCTGAAATTTATTTTTCTTGGTTTGGTTGGTTTGACCCATTTAAGAAACGAGCCTTAAAAGCTCAGCCCACATAAGGAAAGAAAAACTCAAATGCATAGATTGGTTAAAAACCCAAAGATTTAAGTCTTTTAAGTTAAAATAAATTTTAATCCAAGAAATTAACGAATAATTGGATTGTAGCACAATGGTCATATGCATGGTTTTCAAAGATTACCACACAATTTTGAGTGATCATGCACATGTTCTTATAAAAAATTAAAAAAAAAATATTGGAGTAAAGAGCTATTCAAATTCTCACTTTAAGGTTCAATTTGGCACGGCTTATAACTACTATAACTCTCCCATTTAGTTTTCACTAAAAATGGAGGCTACAAGAAGGGTAATATCACTCTTTTATTCCCACAGCTCCTCAAATTTGAATTTTACTTTTCTTTGTCTTAAATTGTGTTAGTTTTAGATTATTGAAAAGAACGAAAAAAAATAAGGATTTTGTTAGTACAAGTTTAGCTATTCAAGGCAAAGAATTTTTCATTTTCATATTAAGCATCATGGTAGGTGGTGCAAATTAATTTACCTATGAATGCCTATGTATATTTTATGTGTATAAATGACTATGAATCGTGAAGGTTAAACTTGTATGGCCAGAACCAATTTCTACAAACCCAATGAATTCTTCGGAATCAAGGATTTCATGTGTTATTCAACAACATGAAAATATATATGGTATGAAGTTATATATTTTACATGTAAATATGCATATTTGTTCAAAAGGGATTGCATCTATGAAATTATACGAAAGCTTTATGCTCACTTCTAGTCTTATGAAAATTTTCAGATTGAGAAAGTGTCGTGGATGCAAGGAGATTGCTTAGATTGTGGAGAAATCAAGGGGATAAAAATCAAATCAAAGTTCACGGTTCGCAAGTGTAAGATTTACGTTAATGTTGTTTAAATTTTAGACTAAGATAACATATTTAAAAGATTATTTGCGTTTTGAGCTTGTACTTCACTTGGGAATAAAATTAAGACAATATTTGGTGGCCTTTAGTTTAATTTACTTTACTTCAAGTTATTTTTTATACTTATTTTGAACCACAAATTCACATAATAAAATATTTTACACGTAAACTAAAACAAATTTCCTACTTTTTAACTACACATTCTTCAAAAAAATACTATTTAAAACATAGTTTTTCCAAATTAAAGACCACCAAACAAGGGCTAAATTTTCATATAACTATATGTATTGATGTTTATTAAATCATATTAGTATGGCTTGTTAGCATAAGTTTTGACATGAAAATGTGCTTGGGTGTGTGGATTTGGACATATAAAATTATAAGTACAAATTTTAAATTTTTGTTTGATTTTCTAACTGTGACCCCAAACCGAGTTCTCCAAATTTTTGGACGAGACCAATGTGGTTTGAAATCTCTCTGAGTTCTTTATCCGTTGACTTTGGAATCCAGTCATTTGAAGGTTTGAGTTATGCCCCTTTTTCAAGTGTTGTGTTAGTGTACCCTGGAACAACTTTAAGCATGCGATTGAGCATTCAATTGTGTCAATGTTAGAAAATTCTGAAATTTCAATACATTGTACTTGAATGATTTTAGAAAATAAGTAAAAAATCATAAAATTCTTAACCCGAGAAACGATTCAATTGAGCTAGATCGTTAGGTAGAGTTGCAGGGTTGAAATCCATTAACATATGCTAACCTCTTTCCCATCTTTCGTTTTAGTTTCGTTTTTTCAGCAAACTAAAGTTAATTAACTTAACTCATTTGTTTCATTATTTTGTTGAAACTTGTGCTAGAGAGTAAATGTAATCTAAGAAATAAAAAGGAAATAAATAAAAAATTAATTTAACCCAGATTTTGAAGACATAAGAAGCACATCTTTGTAATAAATCCAAATCCTAAGATTTGGAATGTTACAAACACTTTTCGTATTAAACACAACTAATATCCACATTTTCCTTCGTTCATTTCTTGAAAAGTAAAATTTTAGCAAAATGAAATGAAACCCAAATAGAAGCAAGCTATCCAAAAAGAGTAGTACTATATGTAAAAAATTGGTGTCATATTCACACATTTAGCTCCTGTTTGGGCTTCATTATTTCATTTATAATGAGAGAAATATTATTTTTTTTGGAGAACATGTAGTTGAAAAAGAAGGAAATTTTTTTGGTTTATGTGTAATATTATTTTATTGAAAAATGTATGATTAAAATGAATAGAGAGAAAAATGTTTTATAAATTAACGGGAGCCAAACGAGGGCTTAATGGATGTTATCATTTCAATTCACATCACCGACACGTCACACGTGGAAGATCCCAATTTGTCATATACCATTAATCATCCAAATATTATTTAACTACAAGACAATACCTAGACCAATATAAGTGTCATCCACCATAACTAACATTGATAATTTTCTCCTTCCATTACCATTCCTAGTATGTTCGAAGTCTCTTGAACTAGATTTACAAAAGAAATAAGAGTTTCTTTCAAAATACAAATACATAACATTTCAGTATTATTCCGATCTTAAAAGTATCAGATTCTGTCAAAAGAACAAGAAGGAACGAAAATGCTCTAACTAATACTCAAACAAAAGAAAAATGTGAAATCTAAAGAAAAAATAATAATACAATTGAACTTTGGGACAATTTTCACAGATATAACTGGTTAAGAGTTTTGTTTTTTTTCAAAGTAAAATACCAAAAATCAAGAACTTCAATGAGACGACATTGTCCTCTTCTCTTCATCTCTATTTTCCAGCTTCCTCTTAAAGTTCCTATGTACCGACAAATTTCAACTAGTCGACAAAAGGTGTGGCTGATACGTAAGAAGAGAGAAAAAAGAGTGTAAGATATGTGATTATTAACGTGTGATTCATGAAGAAAGAGAGAGAAATGAGAGAATAAAGACAAAAATGTACAGTATTGAGTAACTAATTGAGAGAGAATAGGGGTATTTATGCTATATTTATGAGTTTTCGTTTAAAATTATTATTCTCCGTACTATAAAAGTAGACTTGTTTTTCTTTTGGGGAATTTGGCCATTTAGCTTGGTTGGACAATGTATTTGATGAAATTGCCCTTGACCAATAATAAAAACAAAAAATAAGACAAAATATTTTAGTTGGCAAAATAACAAAATTTTCCTTCAATTATTAAATCAATAACCCCCAATTTTCCTCATTTCTCCTCCAAATTCACTGTAAAACCTTAGTTTCTATATATATGTTTTTTGAAAATAACATCTTCAATTTTAAGTCCTCAAAATCACAATCGCCCATTTTCTTCTCTTCGGTCATCGTTCTTGCTACCCTAAAATCATGTTTTTTTATTATAATATTCTCTATTTTGGGTATCTTTTGAGTATTTGAACAAGAGTTTGGTTAGCATATCATCTACGTTGAAAAATCACATTTCTATTTGAAGAAAGAAGAAAAACACTTTCAGTCATGTAGATTGTACTTTTATTATTGAATATAATATTAAATAATTTTTAATTGGTGTTGTTTTCGTATTTAGTGTGTTTTTTGTGTTGTCTGCAACTATTAAATGATAATGGTACTCCAACTGTTATCTAAAATGTAGAACACCACTCCAGCTGTTAAGCTGTTATCTACTGTGGTTTGATCTTTTTAACGAAATGACCTCTAATAATGGACTCAATAACGTATATAACACAGAAAGATTGACTATATCACAAATAACGATTGAAATGACATAGTTTTTAGACCATTGAGATGGGATAAAGCACAAATTGTTTTACTCATATGTGTCGATTAAGTTAGTAAACATTTCTCTCAACTTTTGTACGTATCATGTGCATATTACAACATAATAAGTTCAACTTATTATTTCTCAAGGCACAATGGGTCGTGATTGCTTATACTCGTGTTTATACATGTAACAGCACAAGTGTCATTTTCATGTCTAGTAACAACGCTTGTGTTGTTTTGTTGATTTTTCTTACATATTGATTTTTTTTAATGCAAAGACATCCAACCAGAGATCTCCTAAGGTATGTAAAACATAAAGGTTGATCATGTAACAAAAAAAAGATAGAAATGACATAGATTATATGTTTTGACATAGATTATATGTTTTCCTACAACGAACCCCTATCGTATTTTTGTTGTGATTATTTTGCAGATTAGATAGTGGGTTCTTCACAATGAAGCATATAGAATTTTTACATACATGTCCACTTGTAAGAACTTAGCTGTGGATATATTTGCATGGTACTTTGATTTGTAGATTTAGTTAAATTTTTAAAGTTACTTTTTGTCCTTACTTTTCAATAGATTGATTTTGTAGTTGTACATATTTGATTTTAAGTTAAATGTTTTATGTGTAGTTATAGTGTTGATATCTTTTAAGTTAAATGTTTGCGCTTCAATTGTACATTTCATTTATGTTTGTTGTTATCCTATGATAACAGCACATATGACGTTACTAGAAATATAAGCATCTAGGAAAATGTCTCAAGTTCCGTTATTGAAATTATAAGAGGGACATGAGAACGACGCAAGTGTAGTTATGTTTGTTATAAGCTTTCATGAGAACGGAATAAATATTGTTGCTGAGATGAAAATGTTTATGAAATTGGCACAAGTGTTGTTATGTTATTAAATATAAGTGTTCATGAGAACGAACATGTGTTGTTACTGTAATAAAAACGTCTATGAGAATGGAACAAGTGTCATAATTTACATATAAGCAATCACACCCCATTGATATCCCTAGATATAGAAGAAATATATGAGAATGACTTGTGCTTTCACCAACTTGATATCATATAATTTATATCATTTCAACCATTATTTGTCACATGATTAAAATTTCTCATATATAATTTATCAAAAAATACGAGAAATCAACAAAACGACAAAGGTGTCGTTACTGACCAATAAAACCGCCCTTGTGTCGTTCTATTTATAAACACGAAACAATCACACCTTATTCGTGCCAGGAGAAACAATAAGTTAAACTCATTTAAGCTGTAAGACGAATATTACATTTACAAAAGTTGTGAGATATGCTCATTACTTGTATTCTAATGAAAACAATGGAACCACTTCTGCTCTCATCAACTCTATAATATAATTTATCTCATTTCAACCGTTCTTTGTTACATGATTAACATTTCTGTCTTGCATACTCTAAGTGTCCAATGCTTGAGATTGTTGCGTTGGAAATAAATCAAAATAAAGAAGAAATCAACAAAACAACACAAGTGACTGAGAAGAAAACGAAATTTGCATCATTCTATTTTTAAACACAATTGTAAGTAGTCACGCCCTATTCATGCCCCGAGAAACAATAAGTTGACTCTACTAAATTGTTATAAAATTTGAGAGCTTATTACTTATATTCTAATAAAAACAATAGAACCATTTGTAAAGCTATCATCAACTCTATATCCTACAATCTATATCATTTTAACCATTATTGTCACGTGATCAACATTTTTGTCTTTCGTATGTTAGGAGTCCAATGTTTGAGATCTTTGGGTTGTAAAAAAATCAAAATATAAAATAAATTAACAGAATGACTCTCAAGTGACGTTATTAAGAAGAAAATGGCCCTTATGTCGATTTTGCAAATATGATTATAAGCAACCACGTTCCATCTGTACCACGACAAACAATAACTTTAACTCATTTAAGTTGTAAGATAAACATTTAGAAAAAATGAGAGATATGCTCATTAATTATATTCTAATTAAATAATAGAATCACGTATGTTTTCATTAACTCTATATCATATAATATATGTCATTTCAACTGTTCTTTGTCATGTGATCAACCTTTCTGTCTTATGTATGTTAGGGGTCCAGTGTTTTAGGTCATTGGATTGGAAACAAATCATAATTATTAGGTATTTAATGTAATTGGTTATTCTGTGAACAAGAAAAACTAAAGTTGATAAGTAGTAAAAAGTTAAGGAGTAGTGTGCAATTAGTATAAATTATGATATTTTAGGTCTAGGGTTCGAGAATGGAAAAGAATGAAAAAATGGCACGGATTTTCGCTAAACTGTCGTCATGGTTTGGCTCGAGCATCAGAAACAGAAACTTCATCGCTCGACTCTCGTCTCACCTTCGTTCGAGCGACATGTCACTAACCCTTCGCTTGAGCGACAGTGTCATCCGAGAAATTTTTATTTCATTTTTAAAGGCTTTTTATTCGGCTCATTCATTCCATAACCTATATAGAAATATTTGAACGCCACAGAACGTGAATTGTGAGGTTAAACATTGAGAGAAACATATTCCTTTGAGATCATCTTCATATAAGTGCTTTCAAACTTCATCTTGATTTGTGATTTTGGCGGTGAAAACATCAGATTCATAATCCAATTACCAAACTGTTGCTTCCTTCATATCTGTCAAAATTTCTAAAAACTAAGGGAATGTGACTGAAGTTCCGGTCGTTGAAGAACGATGTGTTCTTCGTGGATCCATAGGAGACAAAACGATTTTATAAAGTTGGGAGTTGCTGCAGGAGAGCACAATCCAAGAGAGCTTTGGAAATTGTAGGTGGGAGTGGTGCAAGAGCCAGGAGAGCTACTAGAATTACAGTCAAGAGATCAGATAGTACGTGTCATCGTCCAGTCTGATGGACTGTAAGTTATAAATCGTTTATAGTGGATTGTTGACTGGTAAAGTAACAGAAGTTTTCACTTAGTTGGGTTTCTCCGTGATCAATTCTTATGTTCATTTATTGCTTACATAACTGCGATATTTTAACATAGGATTAATTTTAATTGCATGTTTAATCATCTAGAAAATAAATTAGTGACTTGTTGCAGTTTAATTATTAAATAATTTTAATTCTGTGTTATCACCTATTCACCTCCCTCTAGGTGTTGTTAGGGTCAAACTACGTATTTTCAATTGGTATCAGAGCCTTAAATCGATTTATGACCCTTAATAAAATCTAGATGGTATCAGTCATTGTCTGTGCCTCCATTTTTCGACGAAAGCAACTATACTTATTGGAAAGTTTGAATGAGAGCCTTCCTTAAAGTTTTGGATGAAATTTGGATGAGTGTTCAAATTGGGTGGACTCCACCTTCAACTACTGTTGCTGATGTAGTTACACCTACTGATATTTCATTATGGACTAAAGCTAATTTAGATGAATGTAACTGGAACAATAAAACATTACATGCCATGTTCATGGCTGTTTCTGCTAAAGAGTTTAGAAGATTTTTGATGTGTGAGACTACTAAATAAATTTTAGACATCTTAGAAACCACACACGAGGGGACTAAAACGGTTAAAAATTCTAAACTGCAGATGTTAACCTCTGGGTTTGAAGAAATTAGGATGAGGACGATGAATCGTTCGATAAATTCTATACGAAGCTGAATGACATAGTTAACTCGAGTTTTAACCTAGGTGAAAGGATCCCCGAGTCCAAGATCGTTAGAGAAGTCCTTAGATCCCTACCTGAATGGTTTAGACCTAAAGTCACCGCTAAGAAAGTAAGGACTTAGATGTTGTTAAGATAGAAGAACTCGTAGGATCCCTTCAAAACTATGAACTAATAGTTTCTCAACCTAAAAAGGTTAAATCCATAGACATGAATACTATTAGAAAAGAAGAGAGTGAGTCTTCTAATGCTAAGACGCTTATGGATGATGAAATAGTTTATTTCATTAAAAAATTCAGAAAGTGTTGAGGAATAGAAGAAAGCCTTAAGAACGAAAAAAAGAATTCCCCAGTAAATTCGTGAAAGATAATCGTG
>CAIGRP010081706.1:0-25262 GCA_903798385.1 Fraxinus cuspidata | reverse complement strand
TTCATGACATTCATGAAATGTGAATATTTTATTATCAAATTAAATATTCTTTTTAATGCATGTTTGACTAAATTTACTTATAATTATTAAGTAAATTTTATTATAGACAATTTGCATTGATTATATCTAAAAGTAAATTACTTATTTTAATAGTTAGACACTACATATTTTGCTAAATTTAAAAGTAACTAATATATTTTTATTTTTATGTATGTTTTCATTTATTACATATTCATACTCATAAATAAAATTACTTATTTTGACCATAAAAAAGATATTATGATCAAAATAAATAATTATCTCTAAATTCAACATTGACAATAAAAAGAATTTTTGTTAAAACTTGTTTATTTGTAGAGTAATCTATATATAAATATATTCTTAAAATCAAGCCAAAAATGGACGTGAATTGAATTTAATTTATTTGACCCTCAAAATTCTTAATTGATTTTTCTCACTTTGTTTGAGATTCTGCACTCACTTTGAAATGTGATGATATAAAATATCGATTAACATGCCAAATAATATTTTGAGACAATAACATATGGATTATAGTGATATATTATCGATTGCATGTTTCGATCAAGTTTTCAATTGTTTGAAAATATTATTCGTCAAAGTTACTAGAAGAGTACTTGTTAAGCAATTTTTTAAATTTTCATTGGTGGATATGTATTTTTGCTTATTTCTATCTTGATTCGGTCAGTTTATATTTTTTAAGGTAAGCGTCGATTTCTATTTGGTAAAAAAGTTCAAAGATTTAGTGGAATGTTTTAAGGTGAGGCATCCAAACTTTTTTTTATTTATTTCATTGAGTGTCGTATACTATTTATCATGAATGTCACGAAAATAGCCTCTGAAACTCAATTTCTTGTGGTGTGAGTCATTCGAATTTTTTTAAATGTCAACCCATCCTAACATTGTTTTTTTGGCTCTGCCCCTAACCATATTGATGATAGCGAGCATAAAGTTCACATGACATGCATTTATTATATCACCATTCATTGTAGACATGTTAATCGTGGGTGGAATCTCTTTATGGTTGTACCATCCTATTTGGCATCCATATAGTCATACTTGGTTGAGGTTCCGACGATCATCAAGGGTAGTTGAGGACATGGTATTGGGGGTCCGACACCTGTATGCAAGCGGTGTCAGATGGTCCCATGGTAGGTAATCGTGGATATGTATTTTTGCTTATTTCTATCTTGATTCGGTCAGTTTATATTTTTTAAGGTAAGCGTCGATTTCTATTTGGTAAAAAAGTTCAAAGATTTAGTGGAATGTTTTAAGGTGAGGCATCCAAACTTTTTTTTATTTATTTCATTGAGTGTCGTATACTATTTATCATGAATGTCACGAAAATAGCCTCTGAAACTCAATTTCTTGTGGTGTGAGTCATTCGAATTTTTTTAAATGTCAACCCATCCTAACATTGTTTTTTTGGCTCTGCCCCTAACCATATTGATGATAGCGAGCATAAAGTTCACATGACATGCATTTATTATATCACCATTCATTGTAGACATGTTAATCGTGGGTGGAATCTCTTTATGGTTGTACCATCCTATTTGGCATCCATATAGTCATACTTGGTTGAGGTTCCGACGATCATCAAGGGTAGTTGAGGACATGGTATTGGGGGTCCGACACCTGTATGCAAGCGGTGTCAGATGGTCCCATGGTAGGTAATTACAATACCTTTCCCTATTACTTAGTGGGATGGGATGAGATGTTAAAGATGGTACTAGGGCATGATCATGACCCATGAGTAAATTATAGTTAAGATCGAAAGTTCCACCAATAATATATTATTTCTAGAGCGCATAGCAGAAGTGTGGTAGGTATATAAGGATATTTGGAATTGTAAATCTCGAGGACAAAATTTTGTTTAAGGTTAGATTTTGACTTCCTAGATTATTTGGTATTTATAAGAATTTTCGAGAAGTTTTAGGGATTCTCAATATAGGGATTTGGTGCTATGTTTAAAAAAAAAAGAAAAACTCCATTTGGTAAGGACCATTATGGCCACTGACTAAGTAGGGACTCTCCCACCAAAAAAATCATAACCGGCAATAAATGTCTAACTAAGTCTAGTGTTGTTCTATTGATCACCAAATCATAAACGAGAAACTCCATAGGAAGTTCGTAGATAGTTCCAATTTGGGTGTATAACCTTTGTTTAAATCTCTAGGTACTTGATATAATTTCGCCATCTATAACATGATCTCAAACCATACTCTATCCAGACGATTTTATTATAAAGGAATCTAGTAAAATAACTTGAATTGCGTAGCCCTCCTATAGAGAGACCTTTGCATTACTGGCACAAAATAGTGCATACTTTACCTTATTAATTGGTAAAAGAAGACTACACATTTTTCTTTAAATAAACGCCACTCAATATTATAAATAATAAATATTAATTTTAAATAAGTGCCAACTCTTCACATTAATCAAATTAATATACAACTTAATCTATTATGAATTTAGGGATGACAAAACAATTCGACAAACCCAATATTCGTAGGTCTCCGCCCCTAACGAAGCGACGATTACCCGCTTAATTGAATATTCGGGTTGGGGACGGGACGGATAACTTTGCCACGAGGCTGGTATGGGGCAGGTACGGGTATACCCCGCCCGCCCCCATTTTTTTTTCCTTTTTAGAATCAATACTTTAAATGGAAAATCTCACAAAATTTCATTAGTTCTAATAGAAAATGAGAAGTAAGATTATCTAAAAAAATATGATAAACAATAAAAGTTTTAGTTTACCAAATATATTTGGATGATTTAACTTTTAGAAATAAATAAAACATTTAAAAATATATTGTTGTCCCACTTTAATGAATGTGGGCAATAAAATGAATTATCAAAAGCTTACAAAAATTAAACGGGTAATAAATGGGGCAAGGGTCAGCCCCACCTTAAACGAGCAATGGGGTGGGTACGGGGCACGGGAGGTTGCCCCGACCTAACTCAACTTATATTATTACGAAATGATCACTAAAACTTTAATTCGTAAGCTTAACATTAAATAAATACAACAATAGTAAATAAAAAATAAAAATTATTATTATTAAGTTATCATTTTATCAAAGTAAAACTATACTATATGGCCATGCAACTAAACACTCTTCTCCTAGGTATAGAGGGACCTTCTCTAGCACAGAATGGGTAATTGAGAGATAGAGCTAGGCGTATTGTTGGGTGAAATCCAATTCACCCATTTTTGAGAATAAAATTCTTGGGAAAATTGAGCTTCCGCAACAATTAATATTTTTATTAATATTCTTATGAATCTAGATTGAACACAATATTAATTAAAATTCTATGGTTGAACTAAACAATTTTGAGTGGAACTAAATCGGACCAAAACTAGCTAGCTCTAGTTTATTTTAAAATGTATTGTGTAATCATTTTGGTTCCACTTTTGAACATATATTTGTTAGAAGACATGGGCTGTGGGTAGCATACATTACCGGACCTCCAAGACATTAAAAGAGTCTATAACCCCCACCAACTCCCATGTAACCTTTAATTATTATTTAAGAAAAAGAGAGGAAAAGGATGACAAGATAATATGGTGAAATTCGTATAGAAAATATGACAAAATTGAAAGGCACCTATAATCACTATTTTGGTATGAAAACTCACAAAATTAGACACTTAAATTGTGGATAATAATCCTCTTCCATTATGATCCGAATTGGGAATGGAGAACAAGAAAATACAGATCTTGGAGCTTTGAGATGTAATGTGATACAATTATACAAAGATCTTGGAATTCATTCTTTCAAGTAAGGATTATTGACCTGTAATGTTGTAAATTCTTTCATTGGTATTAGAACTGTAATGTTGAATTACTTGCTATAATATATACTTAAAAATGCTATTATGAGTTATCAATCTTGTATATAAAGTTTTGAAACCTTACGTGGTCTTCAATTATATATTTTGATATACATTTCTAAAATGAATAAAAATTTGGAATTAGGTATATAATATGATTTAGAATTCACTTGCAAAATTTCATCAATTTTCATTATTGCATTTGGAAGAAAATTGAAGCTCTAGTCAATTTTGCAGAAAATTTAAAAATTTACTGCATTTTATTCGTTGATTTTCATGCAGTAATATTAGTATGGTTTAAAAGATATATTAATGAGTTTTTCAACTATATAAAGATCATTAATTTTGGCACTGAAATAAAGAAATTATGGCATCCCGAAATTTGGATGAAAATCTGAATTTTAGCATGAAAAGTGTAAAACTTGAAACTTCATTATATGATAACTTTTTCAACACTATATTTCATACTTTTTCGTTTGGTATGGTTGGATAGATATTCTCGAGACCTTTCCAACAGTATAAATATCATTAATTTTGGACTTGAAATGAAGAAGTGTGACCTCCCGAACTTTGGTTGAAATTTTGGAAAATAAAGATGAACAACAGTAACATTTAGCCTTTCCACTCTCATTCAGATATGTTGATATCCCAAACATAGCATAAAAATTGATTTTTGTAAAACTTGACCACACAAATGAACTCAAAACATTGAAATTAATTGGAATGACCAATCGAGAAAAATTTGAGGGCGGTGTAACGGCGCTGACAGTGGCCCTTCATTTGTTTTATTAATTTAAGAAACGGTAATTGCCTATTGGTTCCACACATGAGGGCACGTGCGGGACTCGATTTCAATTTTGTAAATTGCATATTGATCCTTTAACTGTTCTTGATTTTTTAGTATAATAAATTAATTTTTTTATAGTTAATTTTTTTTTGTATTTAATGATTAAAATATATTTGTAAAAAGCATTAAAAATATTTTTTAACTTGATTAAAATCTGATATTAGTTTTTTTTATAAAATCAAGAATATTTACTAAGTTGTATTTGACTCGTAGAAGTCATTTTTCAAAGTGCTCTCATTTTTTAAAAATAAAAATGTTTCGAAAGTATTTAAAATACAACGTTTTATATATGCTCAGGAATTGTGTAGGTCTTTGGTTAGGTTATATGATCCATTGTAACTAATTTTTAATTTTTTTTTTGCTTGATTAGATATGGTTGATCTATGCACACATATATCATTTTTAGAGGGAATGCTAAAAAAGTAAGAGTTATGAAATTTTTTGAAAAGTTACGTGTTTATTAAAATTAATAAATGGATTTGAAATGTAACCTGGTGGAATACGTGAAATGTTTGGGACATTTTTGGTAATAAGCAAAGTATGAGAATTTTGATATCACTTCCCATTTGTTGGGATTGTGTTGCAAAAAATATTAAAGTTGGGTTGAGAATATATGTAATAAAATTAAAATGATACAAGTTTTATTCTTCGATTATAATTGAAATTATTTTTTTTGAAGAATTAATTTATGATATCATAATATATGTCATAATCGGATAAACGTGCATATAGATACTTTTATTGTACATTGTGGAATTACCTCATTGTATTGCTTGATATCTATTAATTTGTGAATTGTTATGAATTCTAAGGTCAGTAGAACTAGTGAGATTCTTATTTAGACATATTGATAGTTTGTTGAGTGATAGTTGATAATCGAAAGATTTAGAAAAATCTTACTTAAAACTATTTGATTCACCAATTGAGTGGAAATTTTCAAGCTAGGAGAATTAGACCTTATTGATCTCCATGTTTCTTAAAATATATTTTTATTTCTGTTCTTTTCAACCACACATTTTTCAATAAAATACTATTACACACAACCCAAAAAATTTTCCTTTATTTTTAACAATACATTCTCTATCAATCTACTATTCTAAAATGCATTCTACATAAAAAAAAGGGGGGGGGGGCTCAAACAAGCTCTTAATGTAGTTTTGGCTTAGAACCTTGGGAATTTTGCGTAATAAAATTAAGATTATAATAGTGAAGAATATGATTGTGGATATGATTGGAAACATAGTGAACTTTTAACTCTGTGTCTAATGTTGAACTATCGTATAAGTTAATTTGCATTAATGTAAAATGGTATATGTGCATAAATGGGTATTGATTGAGAACAAAATGTCTCTAAAATCTGATAGATCATGTCATCAAAATCTTTAATTGTTGACCTTAATAAAATTGATAAATTAAATGCGATAACATTTTGACATGATAAGATTTTGAGTGTACTAGAATAATATAATACTTTAGAGAGCATCAACCACACAATAGAAGACCTGATGTGGATCATACTACTCTAAAGAATAAAGATCAGAACTTTGTCAAGTACGAGAGAAGATAGATTCTATTGCTTGAGCATTTGAATTGCTAAATTCTGTTATAGATGGTATTTTATCTCAAATGTGACTTAATTGAGATGGTTAACATATTGTTGAACTTTTTGTTGCTCACATATTTTTTAGATGAGTAATAAGTTCAAACTAGTCTCTTCTCAATATATGGAAACTTTTAAAGTCAATGTGACTTACAAATTGAAGCGTCAATTTTCTTTATTGATACTATCCGCTGTGTGAGTTAAAAGACACGCGACTTGATTTTGGTAAGTCTCAAGCATATACTTGTGTAGCAATGTTCTAGTTCATATAAGATTTCAAATCTTAAGTTTTAAATGAGTTAAAACAAATGTGGGATACATGATGAGATTGTAAAATGGACCAAGAAGAACATATCACATAGAATTACATGAAAGTGGTTCTGATAGATGACCAATATTATAAAAGTTCATGTGTTTCAACTATACGGTTTGAATATCTTAACTCGAAAATAGTTAAATTAAAGGATGTTGCACTTGAACATACTCATCTTAATGTTTTTTACGTGTCAACGCTATAAATATTGGATCTTATCTTGTGAGATAATGGATTCAAGAGTTAGAAACCCACTTTATATAAAATCAAGATGAATTTTTAGTCTATTATCGAGTCTTTGACTTGATATAAAATAGATAGATACATATAATGAGCATGAAGTGGAGGTTTATATAACTGGTAAATGCAATTTACTGATGCAAAACGGAGAAATTGACCTCTTATTTGAAATTAAGATAGTATCAATGACTTAACTAAACTTGATTTCAGTTGTTGATCTTCTAAGAGTGATCTCTTACTTGAACTTATATGTGGTAGTTCTGTTCGTACGCATAGTAGTGATGTTTAATTATGATTTTGGATATTTGTGCAATGGTTTAAGGCTTGGAGTTAATAAAATCATTCAAGGTTGTAAGAGCTAAACTTTCATAGAATAAATCTATTAGAACTTCTTTGCGAGATAGAAATTGAATTTTATATTTTCTTTATATTTATATATGGATTGACACATTTCAATATTGCCTTTAATTTTCATAAGTTGTGGATATTGTATTGATTTAGACTTTATTGAAAGGAAGTAGAAAATCAGATTATGAAAGTGAAGACTTTGATAACTGTTTGAAAGTGTGAATTTCTATCACAAGAGATATGAGTAATGAAAGAGAAATTCTTATTGGATTAACTATTCCTTGATCTACAATAATTATATGGTCTATTGGGATGAAATAATGGAATATTACTAAATTTGATGATACTCAAGATAATACAGTTCAACATACGTATTTTCTTTTGAGAAGAATATTGGTTAACTGTAATGTGTCACTTAATGGAGTTCTCTAAATAATAGTACTTTTAGAATATATAAACTTTGGATACGTAGATAATCAAATATGGGTTATCTTATACTCATAACCGACTATGTAAGTTCCTGATAATGAGTTTGGGAATATGAGTATATTAAAAACAAGATGTATATATATGAGATACACATGACAATCCAAAGAATACTTGTTCATAACTGAAATTTTGGGTGATTATCGAATTACAAGATATTTGACATTTTTCCTAGTAAGGGAGAAAACTTTGGAGAATATAATTGAAATTAATATTATGTGTATTGATAAATCAGTTTTGACTTTAAATGAGTTGTTTTAAGCTTCTAGTTTAAGTGGGAGTAATCCATCTCCGAGTATGAGCACTCAATTTTCAATAATTCAATCTCTTACTTATATGAGTACAAAGAGGAGTATCGAGAAAAATGATGGAAATATATATATGGAGTATAGAATTTTAACCTAATTTGAGATATGGTTGAAGTTCTAATTGGGCATCATATTTATTGAGAAGATTCAGATTCTAAAAAAAAAAATGAAAGACTAATGAGTTTAAGATAAATAACGCTAGTTTTTTTTTTTTTTATAGAGAGGTTATACTCAATATGAGTTTATTGAGTTAGACAACTTTTTTCTAAGCAGTGAGATTCAATTCTATACACTAATGCTAGTCATGATAGTGTGTTTAAGTTTATATTATATCAATAGACTTAGAGACTTTATTTTCATTCTTAATTGAGAATTGATTGAAGATATCTACATGAATAAATTTATAAGTTTCATGTTAAATGTTTTTATAGTATTGTGGTAACTTTATAGTTACACTTGTAACCTAATGTTCTCATCTTGACAGTGGTACTTCATTTTTAACAGGATTTAAATCTCGTGCAAAATTCATCATGTGAATGAATATCACTGTATTTATGTACATGTCTGATGGGGGGGTTGTGATTTTAATTTTGATATTGATGGTTTTATATTGGCTATACATGAGAAGGAGCATATTGAGACCACTTTGAAATAGTTGGCGTTAATCTTTGATACGAAGGACATGATTTTAGCATATTGTATATTTTGTATTAAAAAGATTATTCTAGTATTTTTTTTTATGTTACAAGAGTTGTATACTATAAAGATTCTAGAATATTTATAACCGTAGAATTGCTACCTGTTGATTCTTTTACATCGAAAAGTGACCATTTGAGTTTCATATATGTTCGAGGACTCCTTAAATGCACAAAGGAATATCCAAATAACCATATCTAGTATAGTTATGAGTTAAAAATATGTTATGATGTATACTTGTTCTAACATTTGTTTGTCGTTGATCTAGTCAGTAGGTGTCAACATTATGCTTAGAAAGAGTATTGTGATACTTGAAGGGTGCTGCTGTCAGTTATTCAATTTTTTGTTGAAATAATAATTTGTGATTGGAATAGATATACAAATGTCGACTGAGGATGAGAGTTAGTTGAGAATAAATAGTTATTAGACTTGTGTAATCTTACTAAATAGAGTAGCAAAAATCACATCTCTTATTATATATCTTGACAATTGAAAAAATTGTTTTGGTATAGATGTATGAGTATCTAATGATACTAGTTGAAAATATGAAATTCATCATAATTATGCAATTATCTCATGTGTTGAAGATCTCAAGTATCGCAATGCAGCCAAACACTTGATGGTATTTCTGTGAGAGATATTAGTAAAGAAAATGTCTTTACGATATATCTATGTAAATGATGATATGTAATCATCATACTCTGAAAATATATAGAGATATACTTGTTGGCAATGTCAAATCTCTATAATTTAGTAGAATATGATACTTAGTTTATTAGAAAGTTCTTGATTGAATTTTGTGTCCTCATAGATGAACAATTTTGAATTTATATAATCTATCATTGGGATTACGAGATAATGATTTATATACACGTATAAAAAATGTCAGTAGGTTGAGATTAATTTACTCACATGAACAATCGCCTCAAGCATTTTGGGGTGCGCTAAGATGTGACAAAGTGATCATGTTGTGCACATGATCCGGTTATCCCGATAAGATATCAAGATGAGAATATAACAAATAATCGAAATGGATCTCACTATTCATTAAACCTGTTTAGTAGCCAAAACGAGTTCTCGATTTGAGATTGCTTGAAGGAATGATCATAAAGAGAACTGAAGTTTGGTATCGGGGAATACTTGAATTAGGATTTGTATAGTGTTATTTTATTTTTTTAATAAACAAACGACATATGCCCCTGAGAAAGTGAGAAAATATCGTAGCATGTGTTTTATACCACATATGCTTTTACGATCAATATTGGATAAATGAGTGAATGGATCTCTACTTTCTCATTGTGTAAGACCTTGAGGTTTATATAACCTCATACCCTTATGATTTTTTACTATTTCTTGATATTTTATTTCAGTGTTACTCCTTTAGCATGTTACCAATGACTATGATTGATTTGGTTTGAAAGGACATGTCTAGAAAAGCAGTTGATTTAAAGTTAAAAGATTCAAGTAGGAAATTAAAACTATTTTAATCAATATTTTTATTTTTATTTATCGACCGGACAATTGTGTTTAATTATTCAAAGTATAGAACATAATTGTAAATACAATGATACAATATGGGTTAAAAGCATGTTCCATAAATACTCGAAGGATAAAAAATACTTGAATTGATGTTGAAAAATAAGTTTGAGGTATAACGAGATGTAATGTTCATCTACTTGAGCTACTATATATCTCTAACAGGTTTAAAGTATCGTGAGCTCTAATATGTACTCATTGGTCATACGATTTATTTGCCGTATAAATTTTTGTGAGATATATATTGAGAAAGATGTAACATGTGATATCCGTTGTAACTTATGGTTCAAGTTAAGCCCATCATATGCTAGTGAGAGATGTAAGAAAATATGAATTGTGGATCATCCACGTAGGGTGACCCGACTCACAAGACATAAAAGGGTTGGAGATGATGGTTTGAACTTGAAATTCAAACCTACAACTCCCTATAACCTCCATTAACTCTCGTGTACCCTCTAATTATTATTATGAGAGAGAGAGAGAGAGATGGTGAAATTCATATGGAAAAAATTACTAACAAAAGCACCTACAACCACTATTTTGACATGAAAACTCGCAAAATAAGACATTTAGATTGTGAATAATAATTTCATTTCATTGTGATCAGAATTGAAACCATTATAGAACAAAAAAAATGTATATTTTGGAGCTTAAGATGTAAGGTAATTCAACCACAGAAAAATCTTGAAACTCACTCTTTTAAGTAAGGATTCTTGACCCGTCATTTATGAGTATGAATACTACGAATTCTTATAATATCAATACATATAAATTAACTTAATAGTAGATTTACCTCCAGAGATTATTTATAGAAAAGTATTAGAACTAAATTAAATTTTGTTTCTTGCACTTGAACTGGGAACCCGGTAGAATCATGCAAAATGCGGTGATCTTCTTTGCAACACGGAACTCAATAACTCAAAGAGTTGAGTGAGAGAATTATCCAAGAAAAGCATCGATCTCAACGAGATACATATTGTGATCGTGGAAAAATATGTGACTAAGCGGTCTTATCCAATTTTAAAAATCATGACAAAATCTACTTTTAGATTGTATATATAACATAATATTACAGTAAATAATTGGACAAAATCTTTTGTAATCCACCTCGATTTTGGAAACTACAATAAACCCATGAATAATACACAATTATTAACACGATTGACTCACAAAATCTACTTTTAGATTTTAAGTAATTAACAAATATTCAAAAATCTGTTATGGATTGCTGTAACTCGTGGATAATCAACTCTATATAAACAGAGAAATTCAACAGAACTTTCAGGGTCATATTTTATATTAATTTCACAGGTGGAAGAAATTCAAAATGGCAAAGCTTTTAAAATCATTTTTCTTAGTGATATTCCTTGTATTTTTAGCATCAGGTATTGATTAATTTATTTACTTTTTCGCATTTAAAAGAATTATTATTTTAGTTTAAAATAATTAAAGAAAAATAAAATGCATTTATTTATTTCTTGTATGCAGATTGTTTGGCTTACAGGATCTGCAAAACTACATTTCGCTATAGTTGCACACCGAACACAAAGTCATGCGACGGAACATGCCAAGATATTATAATTGTTCCGTCACCATACATAAGGAGCTATTGTATAATTGGGCAACACCAAACTAGTTATTGTGTGTGCCAATATAAATGTTAAGTCATCAAAAATTGAGAAAAAGACGTGAATGGTTATCATGTCAACGAGTTGAGATATTGAATAAAAATCGATCTTGATGATAGTTTCTTTATAGTGGAAATTTAATTTAATGCAATTTGATTAGCCAATCGTATAGCCGGCACAATGAAAGTAAACATATAATCAATAAAAAAACAAACACGTTATTTAAAAAGAATGCAAAGCTAGATTGCTCTAATACAATCTCTTTTGTATGTTCCTTCGAATGGAGCCTTGATCTCTAATTGAGTTTTCGAGGAACTCAACCTCATATAAAAATGCCTAATAAATTATTCCTTTCCATTTTCTTGTTTTTTACCCTTTTTAAGAGTCCCAACTTTTGCTCTCAAAGTAGAGTTATTTTATGGGTTTTACTTAAATAGCTTATTTTTCATTGTTGTTGTGGAAAATATCTCTACCTTTCATTTTTTAGTATTTTCGCCCATATTTCCACATTTTATTGCGTAAAAAGTCATTTTCACCTATTTTCTCAATTAAAAATTATGAAATGACGAATTTACCACTATCTTTAAATAAAACAAAAAGAAAAAGAAAAAAAATAGCTTCTGATTCTACTTTTAACCACATGCCCGTGATTCACTCTTTCAAGACTTGAGAAATTAAGCTCATGTTTGTACTCAATTAAAGCAAAAATAACATTTTTTTTCAAAATTAATTTTCAACCACATTTTTCAATAAAATAATATTACATATAAATCCAAAACTTTTCTTTAATTTTTAACCACACATTTTCAAAAATTTATTATTCCAATATACATTCTTTTTTTCAAAACCACATTTTAATGCAGCCCAAACGGGCTAAATTTCCTTTTATAATCAAATTAACAATTTTATTTATTTTCTGTCCAAATAAAATCCCAATTTGGTGGAAATTAAAATCAGTTGTTAATAAATTTTGATAAAAGATGGTAAAGTATGTTATTAATAAATAGTGAATCCCGTAAAATATTGATTAAAATTAATTGTTGATTTTGACTTAGATTAAAATTTAGATTTTAATTAGTACCAAACGTGAGCAAAAAGTTCCCAACTGATCCAAACCCGAGCCGAGTACTGTTGAAGAACTAAATTTAGAGGGAGGGGAGATAAGAATAAACATTACAATGAGTCAATGAGAGTTTAGTGAAAGTTGAACAAAAACATCGGAATGAACCAAAACAAATTTGATACAAATATCCATCAATTCATTTCAAAGGTCAATAAATTAAGGCCCCAATGGTGATCTTCTCGGTAACCCTCAATTGAACTGGAGAAATTGTCGAAGAAAATCTTTCATCTTATCAATATGTGGAGATCGTGTGGGGATTATATGACCAAGGTCGTGTTCAATAATCACCGAGCAGCTACATTTAAAGAAGGACGCGAGGTGTCTGCTGGCCAGACTTTCTATCTGTCTATCATTACCCTCGTTGTTGCCAAAAATATGAAGCGAGGGGCAATCGATTGATCCCTCGGAGTACTCTGACATATTAACAGCAAATCCAGAGCATAAAATCACAAATTTGAAGTCAATCTCACCCTTTAACTTCCCTTGTATTGCACAAACTAAAGCAGCCATTGCAGCCCCTTGTGAGAATCCCAGTATCCCATCAAATGGCCCTGCTTGCAAAAAAATAGTCTTCAGATATTGAAGCGATTGGTCGAAGCCGTCAGTTTGCTGCTGATATTGCAAAGTGTCAAATGGAACCTTTGACATCTTCCATTCAGCATCACTCTTTCCATTATAATCAGCTGCAACCAGCCAAGCAAACTTTCTGTTGCAATTAATGAAAGGTGGACTTCCCTCTGATCGAACTGATTCACAATTTTGATCAGGCGGAGAATGTTGGTAAATGAAAGGTAATTCATGCAGTGCATCAGCAAAAACGAGCTCAGCAATGTTTTTGAGTTTCTTTGCCAATGATGCTGTTCTTCCTTTGAAACTGGAAGCATTCTGCCGGAAGCCATGCAAGCATAAAATCCGCAGCTTTCTCATTGGCCTAGTACTTGCAGCATGTTGGTCTGTGCAACACCAGACAATTTCTATTTTTTTTTTAATTAAATCTTCTAGATATACAGCAGTTGAAGCCAATAGGAGAAAGTGAACAAGAAAACTGACTAACAGCAAGTTTGGTTATGCTTAACAAAGAATAAAATTCGTTTATATATTTTGGTTTTCAAATATGTTCAGATAAGTTGCCTCTTCCATACTTTCAAGAAAAACAACTTGACTGGTAACTCTTGCCTTAGACTTCAAAATAAGTAACTTTAATTATTTCCAACTTTGACCGTTTATACAAATTATTCATTTTGAAATTTAATAGTTATTTTACTTATTTACTTGTAAGTAAATGTTTTAAGCATAGCAAAACATGCTTTAAATCTCACACGACCTTTTCTTGGTCAAGTTGAATATGATAATTTGGAGAAAGTGTCCTCTGAGCCAGCAGTTACATTTGTATATATGACGCCATACTAGTTAAAGAATACAGACCTTACCATTCCTGCAAGACATGGAAGGTGAGTGCCTGATTTGATCCAATTTAGGATTAGCTTCGAGTGCTACTGGTGATAATACGTCTCCTGACATACCATCTTCAGTTGTGGAAATAGATGCAACTAGCTTGCCATTTTT
This sequence comes from Fraxinus cuspidata, assembly GCA_903798385.1. Classification (NCBI taxonomy): domain Eukaryota; kingdom Viridiplantae; phylum Streptophyta; class Magnoliopsida; order Lamiales; family Oleaceae; genus Fraxinus; species Fraxinus cuspidata. The sequence goes on along the minus strand of CAIGRP010081706.1, from coordinate 10,716 downwards.
CTGACACAGTTCACAAACATACGAAGATTCTTGTTCCTAAGAAGAACAGTTATAACAAATTTAGGCTTACTAAAAATTTCAATCTCATGAGGATTTTTTGCATTTACTAATAAGTGGTCTTGAGAAGCACATACCCGGCAACTGTCACAGATTAACACGAGCATCCTACAGTAACTGCACCGGCTGCGTGCAGAGTAATCATCAAATGAAGTGCTACACAGAAGGCAAGTTCCCAATGTATCTGTATCTAAGCTCCCAACTGAAACCCTAGAATAACAAGTCTAAAGATCACCAAAGCTAAATTCTTTACAAATAATTTATTTGCTAAAGCAAGAAACTAATATCTAAACTGCACATTCATACTAACCTTAGTGGTCAGAGCAATAGGGACTCAGAAAGTCAGTATCGAAAAATAAATTTAATCAAAGCTTCGGATACAGATGTAGAAAATTGGTGCTTTCTTTATGAAATTACAGTTTAACAACAATAATGCAGGAGTGTAACGAAAAATGAATTATGTGGAATGAGGAATATAGACAAGAAAATTGATCTGTACACAGTGAAGCAGTTAAGTTTCAAAACGTACCGATGGTCAAAAACAAAATTTTTTCCTTTGAAAAAGCCACCATCTGGAAATTGTTCCAAATATCTCTGTATCCCACCAAATAACTGAAAGAAATCAACATGTGCAACGAGTATGAGCATAATTAACAAGAACAGCTCGAATTTCTTTACTCACCTGTTTCACTAAAGAGTTACATATACTTTATCAAAAACAGGGAAGACACTTAACAACGGGTACAAACAAAATATAGTACCAGAACTATTTTCATAGTTTCCATCTCATTCCATTCCAGTTTAAATACAATCAAAATCTTATTAGACAAGTCAACCTCCCGAAGGCTTAACAACAAAATATTACTCGTAAAATGACTGTCTTTTGATCTTGAAACAATACTGTCAAAAATTTGTTGACTTAAACTTTGACTATGTCACCTGCATGGTTACTTTAGAAAAATAAGTGTCATCATATTTTTGTGGTTAAATGAGTTTCTAGTTTATTGCTGTAAACTTTTGTTTCTAGAATGTGCGCCTTTGAATTAATTGGCAAGAGCAGCACAAAAAGAACACTTCAAACAGGTAAGTTCAGGCATGAAAACAACTTAAAATTGCATGGACGACAATATATGTTCCTAAATATGTTTGATCAAAAAACATGTTCATAAAGAGAGGACTGCCTATCATCTCCATTCAGGGAGGAGAAGGTGGCAAGGCGCAAAAAGAAAATCAGACTTTTGTAATATTTAAAGATTAAGTACAGCCAGGGAAACTGGATGGAATAAAGTAGTCTTACATATAAGTATCCCCTTGAAGTATAATAATCAGAAATAGAAACGTAAGGTGCCAATGGATAACGAATCCAGAAATTGCCTTTCTTAAAAGCATCACAGAATTTATATGATGGTAATGTGGATACATCTCTTTGAAATCAAAGTATCAGCATTTAGCAAATTGTAAGCCAAACAATCCTCTTGCACTTACGATATATGGAAACTAATTGTTTTTCTTAATATTCTCTCTTTCTATGTCGAGTCGTGCACAAGTAATTTTCAGAAGGAAATATATTATAAGAAAAGAACAAGAAAATCCAGAGCTCAGTCATTATGGAAGAACAGTTATCAGCATCAATTCATCTCAGTGCAAACTGATTGCTTCTTCAGTGACTTCACATAATACAATAGTAATTACATATATAGAACACTGAATACAGCCATAGCTCAATTCCCAAAATAGCTAACCTGAAACACATTTTCAAAACCAGCTCCTTTAGACCTGATATAGGCTGATGCCATCTCACATCTAATTCCTCCAGTACAGTACCTGTACCGGCAAACAAACAAAGTAAGTGCAATATGTGATTGGTAAGTCTTTCAATTGTATTTTCTGGAAGCCACTTAAGCCTTCACTAATTTTCTTGATGAGGATAAAGTATTGAGGGAAAACACGATAGAATACCATAGAAAATTCTAAAAAGGAAAGGGAGGATAACAGATTACGTCAAACACAGTAAGAATTACAGTAATGCCACCACGGGCAGAAAATACAAGAATGTATCTAACAGAGCTGTAAAAATAAGATTCCAAGATACCACCAGCTCCAGAAACCAACAAAATGCACAATAGATACGAGTACAATAAACAATGATCTTTCTAGAGTTCTATCAAATGAATAACCCATGAACCATTGTTATCCATTAAAAGTAAGATATGGACAAAAAATCGAAGTTTAATAGTGCAAGAAAATTAGATTGAGGTTAGGGAAGTACAAACATCAAAAGTTTCATTATCCTGGTTTCAGAGGACTCACATGAGGATATTATTTCCTCGCAGTCGCTCAGAGTTGCCATCTATCCAAGAGGGAAGATCACTATACTGCCTGATTTCTGGATCCAATGTTTCCACATTTGGAGTGTGGAACTTTCCAATTCTTGTCTCGTACAAATTCCTTGCATCTACCAGTACTAGTTTTTTATCAGAACCAAAACTCTCTTTTTCTTGAAATTTTCCTGGAAAAAAATCTAGAATTAAAATTTGTCCAAAATAACTTCTGAATTTTCCATCATTAACGTCAAGAATCAAATATCACAGACAAAATCCAATACATTAAACAAAATGTACAATGTAGTGAGACTGTTAAAAATAACTTGAAATAAATCATATAGCACTGATAAAATCAAAGCTCTGTCATGTAAAAGAAAGGATGGTCAATGTACCCTTCCATTCTCCTTGGCATACTTGGATTGAATTGACCCACACCCACCCAGCCGAAAAATGTATTATTCCAAAAGTACAGGCACAGAACAGAGTAGAAGAAAAAAGAGTCTGATGAGACGAGAAGAAAAACTACCAGCATTCTGAAGCAAGGAGTGGAAATCAGCTGCACTTAGATGCTTTCCAGCATTTGAAATGTCTGGAGACTTCAAAAGTGGGTGAGAACTTAAAGACACCAATTCCTACGCACGAGGAGAGAATCCAGTTTCAGCTAAAAAATGAGGAAGAAAACGATGAACCATAAAGTAGAAAACCAAATACAATGTAAGATAAGCTCGAATATATAATGTTAGCAAAAAAATCCAGCAAGCTAATTTGAAAAATGGATTCTCATACAATAAATGAGGATCAACAATTAAAACTTCCTTACATATCATTCACAAATTAAGCAGTAACTAAATCCATTTCTGATGAGCAAATAATGTTCCACGTCAGTGTCTGGAAATTGAACTTCTTTCCAGTGATTTTCACACACAGCTATATACAAATTCCAACACATAAAAAATGCAAATAACTGTATTAAAATTCATATAACCTTTACAATCCGGATAGAGAGAGAAGTAAATCCACATTCCTTAGCAACTTGATCATTCAACGGCTCATGGCACGATGCGAGCTTGAAATCTGTCCCTTCAAACAATGAATTGGACTCCAGTGCCTCAATGTGCTTCTTCAATGCCTTCAATTTCCCACCAACCTGAACACCAAAAGTGGAAACCCGTATCAACAATAAACTCGTGATTCTTACCCAAATAAGACGATCACAATAGCTCATCGTTATATTAATTTATCATCAAGAGAGTGCTCCGTCCCTGACAAATAAGAACTTGAAGCCCCATTCCCTAAATAGAAAAAGATAATCATTTGCGCGCGCACACACACAAAAGACATTTTCAAATGAAAAACAAAAACAAAGAGGCAACAATCTTCATATTGCTACTTTTTTCTTGCTATTGATAGAGTCCCTCGCCGTAAAGTAAGAACTTGAAGCGCCATTTCTCCAAAAAATAAATAAATAAATAATCATTACATAGATAGAAAAGACTTTATCAAAGTAAAAACAAAAACAAAGGGGGCAACATCACTCAAATAAAAAATTAGAATGAAATAAGAACTAAACTTACTGTAACATTAACGCCGTGAGAGGAAAGGCGGACGCGGCCTAGGAGGGAGAGAGAGCTGCAATTGGAGTGGTAGAAATCGGAGAGGTTTTGAAGGTTGGGAATTGCGGTGTACTTGTAGTACAATAAAATGCCGTAGCCTTGTTCTCCTTCTGTTTCATTTTTATTGTCTTCTACTTGGTGCTGGATACTTTGATCAGCCATTGACGAGTCTCGAGTTCTTCAGAGCGAGGTTCACGTTAAACCCTAGGTATCGTCGGCTTAAGCTTCATTATTTATTTCTTAATTGTCAGAGGAGGAAAACTATTGGTATTTCGGTAAATCCAATTATTTTTGTTATCAAAAATAAAAATGAAATAAAAAACTAAGGATATGTTCTTTTCACTATTTTCAACCCGTTTTCTATTTTTAATTTTCCGAAACGGTGAAAATGCATTTTCTTTCCCATTTTCGAAAACGCGTTGTTGAAAACAAGTTAAAAATTTATAAAGAAAACTCAAAACAACATATTTTCAATTATAATCAAATCAACATTTTCAAAATACGTCTTGGGTGTTTTCAAAATGCCAAAAAAAACATATTTTTCAACAATCTCAAAATGGACACTCAAAACAGAAAACACAAAATTGAAACATAAAGAAAACAACCCCTAAGTAATTCTTTAAAAATTCTTTTAAAAATCTTAATCAATAAATAAAAAGAACGTCTATTTTCATTCTTCATTCTTTATTCATCTTTTAAAAATAATTTATAGCATATTTTAATTTTATTTACTAAAATAGACCGAAAAATAAAACAAAATTAATCTATTACTGTAAATCGATCCACTACTAATATTTATCATAAATAAATATTTTTTATCTTTTATATTCTTTTTAAATTTTACGTTTAACTAAAAAACAAATTAAAAGGTGTATTTAACTGTGACTTTTAAATACTTTTAGACTTTTTATGTGGTGGACCTTTGTGAATTTCGTGAAATTTTATCAATGTTTAATTCAAGTTAAAGTCAAACAATCAATATTAACAACGTCTTTCATGGATCCCACAACTTTTCAACCACACATTTTAAAAACTTCTATCATAATCTACTAAAAATCTAATTTTAATCATCACCAAACACCCTCTAAATTTGCTCAGAATTGTGACAATTATTATTTAAAAAATCGTTTTTTTACATACTCAGGATCTGTTTGAATCTCATTTTTTGTGTAGAATGTATTTTATAATTATTGATTTATGGAGAATGTGTGGTTAAAAATGAAGAAATTTTTTTTATGTTGTTTTAATATTATTTTATTGAAAAATGTGTGATTAAAAGGAATATGGAGAAAAATGTATTTTGAAAAAAAAAAGATCAATCAATGTCTCATTTTCAACCACATTCACACAATAAAATATTTTACACGTAAATTCAATTTTTTTTTTACTTTTTAACCACGCATTCTCCAATAAACAACTATTCAAAATATTATTTATCTAAAATAATGATTGTCAAATAACGAATTTAATGTAAATCATTCGTAGACTTTTATAAGCTTTCATTTAAAACTTCTAGACTTTTAAAAAAAAAATTAAAAACTTTTGAAAACTTTCATTTAAAATATAATTCAGATGATATAGTGCAACCATGGAAAGTTCTCACATTAGGATGTGTAAGCTCGATTCCAACCATCTCCTTTTCTCTTTCCGATGTAATAAAAAATATTTTTGAAATAGTACAAATTTTAAGTTACCTTAATTAAATAAATAAATAATCAAAACACAAGAAATATATAAATTCCAATATTCTTCGATAAAAAATAATAATAATCATTATTATCAATAAGCAATACCTTTCAAAGGTGGACAACCAAGCAATATATTTAAAGGTTAATTATACATTAGTCTTTTTTTATATAAAATCATATAAAATTTAATTTCATATTGATCTTTTTCATAAAAAAATTGAATGAAAAGGAAAAAAAAAATGTTATACAAATGTTTTAATTACAATTTAATTCTTCCTTGGAAAATTAAGAGAAACAATAAGAGATAGAAATGAAATAGAAATAAATATAACAGTTAGAAGGTATGTAGAAGGAAAGAGAAAAGAAAATATCGGAAGCAAAAATTCTTCCAAAATCTTGAGTTGAATGTGAGACAAATTTTAAATTTTATATTTTTTGCTTAAAAGTTAGTACCCTGAATACTTTTATAAAAGTCTTTAAAAGTTATTGACATTTTGAATACATCACGACTTATAGATACTCCAAAAACTTTAATTGAATATACCATGACTTTTAAAAATAAGTTATTAGCACATAACATCTTTACATTTCATTATTATTGTGCAAATCGCTTATACTTTCCATCTGTTGGCATTTTCACCGTTAATTATCCTTTTGATTGAGCAAAACATCATTTTCATCCAATTTTTCCATTATGTGAAAAATATTCTCGTCTTAAAATATTTTTCGTCTTTTCTTCCCCATTTGAACTCATTTTCTCCTCGATTTTTCCTCAAAAAAATAACCATTTGCAAAATGAGGAAAAGAAAAATCAAATGCCACTGCAGAGAAGTCTCAGAGTTACGTCCTGGACTAGCAAAAATATGTGATATTGTAGATTAAACCTTCGCTGCAATCCTTGGCCACTATGTATTTATTTCTTGGAAACTAATATCGTATAAATTATTCAAGTGTACTAATGACAATTTATGAAAGACGGGGTACTTCGGATTTAGGGGGGGCTAGACCGGGCTACAGCCCGTCTAGCCCCCAGCCCATTTAATTTTTATAGTAGAAAAGAAAATTATGTAAAAAAAAAATTCTTGTGTAATTTAATTTTTTTTTCATATTAGCCCCGTCTGGAATTCGGTCCTGAATCCGCCCTTGTACTTGTTGATGGAAATTAAAGCATTAGTATGTTTGAAGGGTTAAACATCTAAGGCCTGTTTGGGCCTGATTTTAATCTGATTTTAATCTAAGTCAAAGTCAAACAATCAATATCAACCACATCTTTCATGGGTCCCACATCTTTTCAACCACACATTTCAAAAACTTCTATCAAAATTCACTTAAAATCTGATTTTAATCTACACCAAACACCATCCTAAGCCATCCACAGAAATATGCTTTCATTCGCTAGCAACTTGTAGCAACTCCTCCCATGTGGCAATTTTTTTCCTAGGTTTGTTTTTCAAATTTCAACGCTTCTTCTCTTCAGCATCATTTTTTCCCCATCATCAAATTGGATAGCTCTGATATTCTTACTTTCTAACGAATGAATGAGTCTTTCTTTTCCGGGCTTTGCGGAGTTAGATGTTAGTACTCCTTTCTAGTGTCCTCAAAAATGCTCGCAACCTGCCCATGGTTTTTAGGTGATCAACAGAACTAGTTAGCAAAAATTTAACATGATACCCATATTATCATTGAATGATAAAATTGAATAAGATGTTGGAAATATTGAAGAGGAAAAGATGGAGATGAAACTTGAACAAGATAGAAATGATGAATGAAGCTCGAACACGTATATGATACGCTGTCCTAAAAATGATATTTGTGTCCTCTAGTATGCTTTTAAGATTTTTGACAAGCCTTCAAAAAAGAAGCATAAAAGCACAATCATTCTTCCTAGTTAAACTTGTTGAATACTTGAAGAATGTTTGAATATGCATTAAAATGAGAAAATTCAAGTGTAGAAATGAATGATGAAATCTTATGTTGTTTTCTTATTTGGAATTGGAAATCTATCACATATTTATAGATTTCTAACATTATACACGAAAAGGTTCCAAACACTCGTGAAAAGTTTAGAATTTTCCACCAAAAGGCACCAGAAATTCAATTGAAAAAATAGCCAACGACTAAGGGACTGTTCTTTTCATATTTCATATTTCAGTTTTTAGTTTTAAGTTTGAATTCGTTTTCAATTTTGTGTTTTGAGTGTCTGTTTTGAAATTGCTGAAATATTTTTTTTTTTTTTTGTCATTCTCGAAAACTGTTTTTTTAAACTGGAAAATGCGTTTACTTTGAAATTTTTATAATCTTTTTTCATAACCTCAGTATCTTGGAAATGAATCATTCCTCAGCATATTTCAAGAGTTACCATGCATTCAACCGAGTATATGGGATCGTTAATAGAAAGCTAGGCCTTTTCTTCTCACAGTGGTTGTATATGTGGCTCATATAGAATTGAACACAAGTTTACTCGATATCCAACTAACGTCGGTATATCCTTCAACAATAGTTGGAAACTTTGTATATTTTAGTTCAAGATTTTTTATTTTTTTGAAGTAACCAAGAACCCTCCATATGGTCTTTCAATGTTCCAAACTTGAATTGCTGGTAAACCTACTTAGTTTACTCACAGCAAATGCAGTATCAGGTCTTGTACATTGATCTTCCATCATTCTTGTACATAAGAACTTGCTTAGTTTAAATACCTTATGTTCATTTTCCTGTAGAACAAATCCTTTAGGTTATTCTATATAAATCTCATCTTCGAGATCTCCATTTAGAAATGTCATATTGACATCCATTTGATGAACATGTAAATCATAAATGGATGTTAATGAAAACAAGATCCTTATCGAGGTTATCCTAGTCACGGATGCATACATGTCAAAGTAATATATTCCTTATCTTTTGTCGATGCCCTTTAATTACTAATTTAGTTTTATAGTTATTGAGAGTTCCATCGAATTATAATTTCTTCTAAACACCCATTTACAATCAATGAATTTAGAACTTTTTGGTAAATCAACTATTTCCTAAGTATTATTTAATATAATAGAATCCATTTTATTATTTATTGCATCTTACCAAAATATGCAATCTCTAGAAGAGATTGCTCTCTTATAGGTTTTTTGGATCACTTTTGATTTGAAGAATTAAAGGAATTGTTCTTACAACATCCTTCATATCTCCCTCTATTAAGTAGAAAGAAATAAGTTGGGAATTTATTTCATCCGATTCTATACCTTTTTCTTTTCTAGTTCTTTTACTTTTTCGAGGTTCATCTTCAACATTTTTTGTAGATGTCTCTTCTTATGATTCTCTAGAAATTGAAATGTCTATAATAGTTTCATTTTGAGAATTTCTTTCTACCAATACATTCTCAAAAAACTCCATATCCCTTAATTCTATTATAACATTTGATTTTAAGCTTAATAACCTATAGGCTTTGTTATTAAAAGCATATCCCATAAAGGCGATGTTGACACATAAAAATGAGACCCAATTAAATGGTCCAAAAATGGAAGTCCAATTAGGAAATTCGAAGGATGGGCCCAAATGAAACCATGTAAAGCCCAAGACAGTACCCGGAACAGAATTATATAGCGGGGGCCCAATATCGCCGAAGTCGGTAAGTTGCCCAAGGTTTGGGCGAGCATCATCGCCCAAGTGTGCAGAACTCCCAAGATCCGATCGAACATAGTGCCTTTATTATTTAAAGCAACTGTTATTGAAATAGTTCATTCCACGATCCAAGGACCTCAATCATGAAGCGGTTAAGTAATAGTAATAATAGCTGCAGTTAAGGGCGATTTTTGACAAATCACCCATTATGGAGGAAGTGGGTAGTTACAAGACGATGAGCATCAGTTATTGACAAATCATCTATCATGGAGAAAGTGGGTAATTACTAGGCGACAAGCGGTTTCTCAAATGGTGTCATAAGGAAAAACCGTCGATGGAGTATAAAAGGAAAAAGAGAACATAGAAGAAAGGAGATCAAATCCAACTCTTAAACAGAGAATTATGTAATTCCGTTCATTATCTTTTTTTTTTATCACCGATTACTTTTTAAGTTCAGTGTGCTTGTACCTCTTGGAGACATTTCGCTTCTTGTAAATTGTGATCTTTGTAACTAAAGCAACCCTCATTGGGACTTTATCTCGAGAATTTTTTGTTCCTTATACACTTGTCTAAACCTTCTTCTAATTGTTAGCGATGCCCAATTTTCTGCACAAAATAATTTAGCATGCCCAGTAGGACATTGGTGTTTGAAGATACGTAAAGTGAAGCAATATGCCTCAAAAAACTCTGATAAGGAGCCAGCAAGCTAACGAATAGTCCAGTCTGTGGTCGAACGATATGAGGAGCATCAGAATACTCCACAATCGGAAGGACAGAGTCAAAGTCATTACGAGCCCATGACGAAATTGAGTCCTAGAACCATGCGTGCATTGCTTGGTGAACTCACACAAGATGTCGTTGAACAGGTAAATTTGCAAAGTGTTCATAATTTAGAAAAGTTCACTCATAATAGAAATGTGCATTATGACAATATGACCAAAAACTTAACACTTTAAATGAAATCATGAATAAGTTAGTGGGCCAAATATGTCAACCGGTGATGCCAAGTATGGGAAATCACTTTCAAACTAAGATGATTGTGGGACATAATTCCCCTATCCTGGGTCCGAGTCTAGGATTAGAACCACTTTTTGGATCATCTACTTCAAACCAGGGGGTAGTGGAACAGTGAATGTGAATAGTGGTAATGGAATACCAAACTTGGGGGGTAACCCAAACACTAGAGACAATGTCCAAACCAATGGACAGAGAGACAATGTCCAAACTAATGTACAGAACACCCCACGTGTTAACGATTGTGGAAATACTCAGGCTAATGGTAATAATGTTTTAAATAACAGCGCTTTTGCTACAAACCAAGGACCAAATGTCAGGCTTCAAGTAGTTCCACTAATGAATCAACCTGTAGGAGTTCCATATGATCCCAATGTTTTGTTGATGAATCAAATTATGGAAATAATA
>CAIGRP010081700.1:0-21600 GCA_903798385.1 Fraxinus cuspidata | reverse complement strand
CAGGTGTAGGTGTAATTTCCTCTTTATAATATCCAATTTTTTTTTTTTTTTCTAAAGATCAAATTTCCTTTTGTTGTTTGATAAAAAACTGAAAAAGATTTTAATGATGTTTAAACTGTGCAATCATCTTACTTATCAACTTATTTTTCTAGTTTGTTTCGATCCAATTGATGGATTTATTAGAAAATGAAAATCCCATTTACTTTAGTAACTGTGTGATGGATATTTTGAAAAATAATTTTTTTATTCGTTAGTTCGACTTAAAAAAAAAAAAAAAAAAAAACAATATTCGCACTATTTTTAGTTTGTTCGTCAATTTCCAAAAAAATATTGACACATTTCGTAAATTGAGTTTGATAGGATTAGATCGGGATAGATAATATATAAATTTTGGTACACGTCTATCTTCTCTGATCATATTAAGTAGTATTTATTTCATTACAATTGCCCATCGATTTGGAAAGATTACGTTCTTATCACGTGAATACGTAGTAAATCTAAATAACTTTTCGTACTAAGTGCCCATTTGACGTAGTTAAAAATTATTTTTTAGTACATCTTGATAAAATTTGATAAAATATATGATTAAAGAATTAAGAATTCTATAAATATACGACTTAAATTAATTGTTAAGTTTAAGTTAAATTTTTATCAAAATTTTAATCAAGATGACTAGAAGAAAGAAGGTTTCATTGAAAAGTCTAAAGTGATATATATGGCGCACTTATAGCTATTGTATGTATTTTTTCATTTTCAATCATGCTACATGTACATCGTATTTGATATAATTGTTTACATTGTTGCACATGACAACACGCCATTCGCCTATATAAAAAAAAATTGTTTTCCCGCCAATTATTTTTTAAAACACAAACGATGTCAAATAAAATGTAATGTACACTTCACACTATTCTTTCCATTAAGTGTTGGTGCAGTCGGAGGGTCACAGCTATAAGCCATTATGTCTTCTGTTAAAAGTACAAATACCAACCCTTTCGGGGGTGGCCGAGTTGGTAGAGCAGGTGAGCGTGGAGACCGACGGTCACGAGTTTGAATCCCCTGCCAACACTTCCTCAATCGAGTCCGTCGCACAAGGTTTGTCTAGTGCGGTTTATCTCACCTATGTGGTTTGCAGGCTATTGCACATGGAGCGAAATTTACCCAGTGCGCACTCACGAGTAGCGGCTGCGGGTTCCTATGTCAACAAAAAAAAAAAAAAGTACCAAACACCAATCCAATTGTTTGCATAAAGATTCATTATCCTTTCTAATTCAATTACTTCGTTTCTAGTTAATAATGTCAGGTTAAAAGCAACAAGGCATAGAGAATAAAAGGAAAACAATCAAGATGGAATTTAAGCCATATTTGGTGTAGATTAAAATCATATATTTTAGTAAATTTTGATAAAAATTAATGAAATATGTATTTGAAAAATTATGGATCCTATAAAATATAAGGTTAAAATTAATTAGTGAATTGAACTAAAAATTATAATTGAATTTAATCCAAACCAACGATGAGTCTCGTTTTATACATTTTAAACTTCTATATATGATTGATCAATTCAAATTCTAATATTAACGCTCTTGCGGTCGCTCATTTAAATATTGTGCTCGTCATAGATGACTTTTATGTATTAGAAAGGAACTTGTACATTTTAAGGGGAGAAACACATAAGAATTCTTGAATTAAATGAAAATGAGATGCAACTTTAGTTCATTCGAAATCGCTAGCAAATCATATATCCTATGTACAATTGACAATTGAATTTGACTTGAATGTTACTTTCATATCCATAATAGTGCATATGGGAAGGTCCGATTTCAAGTTGTTCAAGAATAGTAGCATTGAATTTCTTGACTTTTTGACTTAGGATTAATCAATTTTATTTTTCAATGAAGCAAAGAAGGAGAAAAAAAATACATTATTCTAAGCATGAGAGAGTGTAAGCTTCTATTTGGTCCCATTTTTTTAAATCTCGTTTTTTTCCAAAATCATCTTCAATTACATATTTTATGAAACTTGTAACTTTTATCAATTAATTACGTATTTGGTTAATCAAATATGATTTTTAGTCAAACAAAAAAAAAGGCTAAAGACTAAAATTTAAAGAAACTAGTACCTAAAAATAATGATCACTTCCACTTCCATTTCCTTTTGCCAAACACACTCCAACCAACATTCAAAAAATCTAAATTGCCACGATGACAAGATGGATCACTAGTTTCTGTTAGGAATAGTCAAATCAAAGCATGCGCAGCCTACCTTCCTCTTGGAGACAGATGCAGTTGACTGGCTCATAATGCAAAAACCCAGATAACATCTTTCTTAAATCTTGCACAGTGTGAGTCTACCGACAGTCTTAAAGCCAAAGCCGAGGATTGCGGTGAACCCCCACCACTTAATAATTTAAGAAAAGGACATCAGGTTAAAAACATAAGCTCTAGTACCATGTATCATCTTTTTTAATACTAGGATGCTCTCCAACTTTTAAGGGGTGGTGGTGGACAGTTCCCTTTGGAATGCTGGTTGATAGGAAAGTATAAGCAACAAATGTAACCCAATAACCATGGAGAAAAGACTTTGAAAAGCTTCAGGAGAGATAAAGAAGTTGAAAGAGTTCAAATTCTACTTAAAAACGAATGAAATAAAAGCAGCACTGCTTCACGTTGCTGTCAGCATTTGTGTGCGTAATGAACAAATGTTAAGAGACATTGTCGACTTAAGTTTTCAGGACGACGAAAAACAAAGATCAGCCAAAAAGAAACCGGAATCAATTAGTAGCCTATCTTGATTTGTTTGCCAACAAACTATTCTTTCAAATAGAAAGTTAGAGAAGTCTAGATGGTGTTGTAATCTAACTGCCAGTTATTTCAGCTCCTGCCATAATAAAGTGAGTTCGCGACTGAAGGTAGATAATGGTGTTGGGATATTGTTTCACTTGGATGAACAGCAGCTGAGGAAGCAGCAATACTTGAATTAGCGAATCCTGATGATGCTGCAGTAGAGAAGAGTGGATCAGCAGGAATCCCATTAATGGGGTTCTGTGTTTGCCATGCCCAATTTGCGGAAAAATTAAGTTCCCTACTCTTCCCTATTGCTGATCCCTGCAAATGAAAACTTGATGATAATACGCCCTACTTCATGGAAATAATGAGCACGAATAATTAATTCAGCAATAGACCACGTAGTATGTAAACACATAAATTCATGATTTTTTTTCTTAACTAGTTCAAAATAACAACAGACTATGAGCAAGTTTTCGGTAATTATGAGAATTGGCAAGAATGAAGATCATCAGCGGAAAGCTTTCAGCAAGGGCTAAATCAGTAAGTTAAGCACAAAATAACAGAATGGAATTTATGTTGACATGCTACCCATCACCAGCTCCTACAACTCTTAAGAGTAATGGCATCACGTAAACAAATAAGATTACTGAAAACAAATAGGTAAACTACTTGTAAAGTAAAACCATAGAGAATTACTACCAAATAGGTTATTAAAGTCAAAGGTATAAAGATTATACCTTATAAATGGGACAAGAACTGGAATTCACACCCTTCCAGAAGTGAGGATGGTCAAGCACATTTATATGTCCATGTGACGATAGTGTTTTCATTGTGGCTGAAGCGGTGTTATGCATCTGCAAAGAAATAAGTGCATCTAGAAAATTTAGCAAACAGCTTATGACTTAAAGTGTTAAAATGGAAATCAGGAAGCACCTCACTTCAATTATATAGCATTACATGATAAACCAAATTCTACAGACATGAATGTTCAAATTACCCTTTCTTCATTTTCGGGCAGGGTTCCATCTGAGGTGCAGTGAATCTGGAAGCCATCAGCATAAATGGTCCTATTTTGGCCATTGGCAGAACAAGGGGGAGCAATGCCCAAGTTCAGATCTAGATTATGGTTTCCACCAGCTAAAAATATCAAAGACACATCATAGGGTAATTGCCAATTATCAAAGGACATTCAATTAAAAGGAATCTCAACAAAAATACAAGTTTATGAGGTACTCAGTATGTTTACCTCCATTACCAGCCTCAGAGCTAATATCCTCTTCGTACGTGCTTGGCTCAAAATTAGTGACTGCTTCCCTTCCGTTACATTTTATAGCAGCCTTGTCATATGCCCTAATTAACATCAGCAGATGTTCATCAAGCTACATCGATGGATAAAACTATGCAAAATAAAGAGCAGAAGAATTATTTATCATTGGAACCTTGCAGCTTCCATCTCACTGTCAAACAACCCAAGATAGATATACCTGCAGGCAAATATTGTTTGAAAACCCATAAACCAGTTGCATTTGACTAGAAATGTTTTCAAGATCACAAAACTACTGAAGATGACAAAATGTAAACAGCAAGATCAATGACAAGAGACTCTTAATAAATTCAAGAAATATAGTGACATCTCACTTTTTGCCAAGAAGTTGTCCCATTCGAGCTTCCCAACGGCCACATTTGTGCAATGTTACTCCCCTGTACTTCGAACTTCCTCTAGAAAACCCAGTGCTCTGGCGACGCAGTATATGTACAAATTCTTCCTTCGTCAAATTCTTCATCTGCAGAACATAAGTTCAAATGTACACTCAACCACATGAACTTGGAAATAGTTATACAAGTAGCAAATCCAACCAACCTGCTTAAGATCTTTTTCATAATCAACTACGCTGAAATTGATATCAGCATCAAGCCCCCGGAACTTAATCGCAGCACGATCATACGCCCTAAAGTTATTATCCCAGAACTTGAAAATAAATTCCCTCTCTAATAGAGGACAGAAAGCCCTAAATTATAAAACCAACGTATTCAAGTTATAATCCAGGAAAATTTGCTTACCTAGCTGCAGCATGTGCAGTGTCGAAGCCCCCTGTGAATTCGAGTTTGTATTTACACATTTTCAAATAGAATTATGGAAGGTCAGTGGCGTTGTGTAAACAAAAGCCTCAACGATCAATTTCACAAGTGAAAACAAAGTAGCCTTACCTAAATAAACTTGTTTTCCACAGTCCCTGCAAATAAAAACATCTTTAATCATACGATCTTGGCAGTCAATAACATCCATCTAAAACGTCTTAAGAAGTTAGTTCTAGAATGAAAATAAATTGGAGATCTATTGAAGATTAGATAGATTGAAATCCGACAAAACAGAGGTGAGTATGTGATCAAATATCTCCGTACTGTGTATTGAATGGGAAGTTATGGTCCTATAACACAATAAAAATCTGTTGCCAATTCTGAGATATGTACACATACAGATACATCTATAAACACAGAGAGAGAGAGACATATAGAGTAAAACCCTAGCTCATCATACTGACCAAATGTGAGATTCCCATCGTCCAGTTCTACGATAGAATGTGACTCCACGGTACTGAGAGCTTCGAGACCTCGGTCCTCTCCGGCTCTTCTTCACCTGCTGTCTCTGCTGCTGCTGAGCGACAATCCTCTGCGCCATTCCACTGTAACTCCTCGAAAGATCCAACCACTGACAATGCTGCCCCACAGCAGCTCCCTCGGGCACAGGAAAAAACTCCTTAGTTACGAAATTACCGCTTCGATTCTGTTCGCCATTACTTTTCAATATACCGGAACTGAAGAAAGGATTCGAACATGAGTCCTCGTCGCCCACGGCATTGGAGATTTCCATATTAACAACAGAGGAATTAGAACTGCCAGAATTCTCCATTTGCCCTCCGCCCAATTCGAGCTGCTTCTCCGTAACTGTTTCAATACCATTGAAGATCGATCCATTCGCATCAATAGACAGATTAAGGTCCAACATCACTCCCCTTTGCTCAAAATTTCCACCCCAATTTTCCAAATTTCCTCTCTACTACATATAATTGTGTCTACATATAGGGAGCAAAAATGTACGTATCAGATTGAATATATGTATATATAGATAGATAGAGAGAGATAGAGAGAGAGAAATGGGGAAAAGAATGGTAAAGAAGCAAAGAATAGGTGTCTGAGTATATATACACGTACAAATAGGTAGAGTGTAAGATTGTATCTATAGATTTATATATATGTATATAACTGAACTTCACATTGTTGCTATGTACAGTAAAAGAAAAGAAAAAACAGTATTCGAGAGAAAACAGAATATAGAACGCGAAACATTTGAAATGTGCCACCGCCAACGAAGGAGAGAGTGGAAGTGCAATTGAATTGTTACAAGGTGGCGCGTGAGGAACACGCGAATCGTAATCGGTGGTTGTTGTGTCATATTGATAATTGAGGTGACAGGACCATAATCATGGAAAGGGTGACGAAATAGTGAAAAGAGAAATTGATTGGACAGGTGACGCTTCTTTAGGTTTTGGACCCCGGTTGGAGGAGTACTCCGCCTGACGCGTGGAGTTGATAATACACGCGCCGATACTGGCGTGGGCTTTGGTTTTCAGTTTTGGCTAGGGAATAACCTGACCAATATTTTTCTCTAACCAACTCTGTTAATCTCTTAAATTAATAGAAAAATCTGATCAAATTTGATCATTTGCCGTCGCTCACCAGCGTAGTCGTTCTACGTGACATACATGTGATGATTAACGATTTGATGCATTAATATTGTAATTTTTTATTATCTCTTGCATCAAATCATTAATCGTCACATGTATACAACGTAAGACGATTACGACAGTGAACTTTTTAAATAACATTATTAAATTTTAATGTATTTTTACCTCCAAAATTAATTGCAATCTAATCGAAAATGACACAACATTTACAAACGTGCCTAAAGTCGAATTGTTGGGATAGAAATGTCCCACCTGGTGGCAACAAATTTAAAGCAAATAACGTCCCCTCACATGAATAGTGTGCATTACTTTTCAAAGACCTATAATTATAATGAAATTATAC
Source organism: Fraxinus cuspidata (assembly GCA_903798385.1). Taxonomy (NCBI): domain Eukaryota; kingdom Viridiplantae; phylum Streptophyta; class Magnoliopsida; order Lamiales; family Oleaceae; genus Fraxinus; species Fraxinus cuspidata. Next base: position 14,722 of record CAIGRP010081700.1, on the reverse strand, counting down.
AAACAAGAAAAGTGATGTACACTGCAGTGGATTGAGAATTTTTTTTTTTTTTTTTAATTTCTATATTTTTTTAATGTAGACTAGCATCTTTCAATTAAATCATAACAGATCGAGAAAAAGTGACAGCCATCGCTGCAAGCTTTGATAGCCATGACGACAACTGGAGATCCAAACCGCAGCCATTGCTCCTTTTGCCTGTTTGATTGTGGGGTTCGGTTCCAACTTGGTTTGAGTGAGATCGCGGTGCTTTGAGTTCATATATCCCCTGATTTTCGATTTGCTTTTTCTTCTTTGTAGATTCCTCCCTGGATTGGATCTCCGAGACAAATCAAAAAAAATGTATCCATCAGTATGTTTCCCTCCTGTCACTCTTTTTGGTGGTGTTACCCTTTTTGTGCTAGATAACAGAGACTAGTTCTACTTTTAATGATTTTCTCATTGCCTTTGTAGCCTAAGCACAGGAAAATCAATCAAAAGCACAAGAAAGAAAGGGTGAAAGCTTAGCTCACCATTCACAAATGAGACCTGACTACTATCCAAATTTCAAACTCCAAATTCAGAAAGAAGCAAAAGTTACCCATCCCTCACAAGGAAAACCATTCAAGTAAAGCTTAATATGAAAGAATATTTTATGAACTCCAAAAACCAGAAATCGAGAACTTTTCAATGCTCAACTTCACCAGAAGACAATTCAATCCCGAATATCACATAACCCAACGGCAGTTTAATCGAGATAACACTATATACCAAACCTATTTAGTATTTTCCAACCAAAAACAGTTACATTGATCTCTAACACGTCAGAATAGAGAGCAAGCAATCTCAGTCTTTAGTTCAATTAAATAACATAAGGGAAAGCAGCCAGAGATATCCGAAACAATTAAGTTAAAAAACGAATTAACTGAAAATAGTTAAGTGGGTCATTTCTTTTCTTGATTTCAACTCCAAAATCAAACCAATTTTTGGCAGAATCTGAGGCTATATTCCAACAACTACAGATGACAGAGTCTGCAAATAAGGCTTTTTAGAACAAAATTGAGTGCCTAACAGTGAGTACAAAAAAAAATCTATGAAGAAAGATAATGAGATTGAAGCCAGCAAAAACAATAGTCAGAGAAAAGTAGTGTGTTATTTTCCCTTCTATTCTGAACTCCTGCAAAGAGAGAAAACAGAGTTCATTATTGTATTTCTGCTCAAAATTTAGTGGGAGCAACTCCATCCCTGCAGTCATACCACGAAAACAACAATGACAAACAGCAAACACATAAATGGAAAATGCTAAATTAAATCGCAAAAAAAGAAACTAAAAAATACATTCAGTCCATTTCTCGGCAGAATGATTCCAACATTTAGATACACTTATTGTTTATCATCATAAAGACTTGTGAATTATTGATAAAGTTTATCATGACATTTCAGGTTTGTTTCGTGTCTATTGATGGCACTCTATTCCTTTTCTCATGATAATGTTAAAAAGTCGGCATGATAGAAATATCTAACAACAATCTGATGGCAGAAAAGGAATATATACTTGTAAACACACATATCCTCATATCCAATATTGCTGGTACTTATAGAAACAAAATGAACATTTTGCAAATGAAGCTGCAAAATGACTGACATTCAAGAGTAATATCATGCTACGGTTTCATTTTGTTCAAAGAACAAAAGTGAACTCATGTAATGCATCATGAAAGAAACGATAACTTTGAGGAGATCCAGCCAAGCGTCAACCTTCGCTGTCAGAGCTGGCTACATCACTGCTATAATCACTGCTGTCATCCTCAATGTCAAGCTGCACGTGCCGGACCTGTATCGACTCTGGTACCTTTGTCAGGCCAGGAGGAGGGATAGGTCTTGGTTGTTGCTCCTCTGCTCTTGGTGGAACCGGAAGGGAATCAAACGGAGGCAATGTGACCGGATCCCCAGGCTTCCACCCAGGTGGAGGAAGAATTGGCAGATCAGTAGGCAATTCCACAGGCATCCCAGGTTTCCATCCTGATGGTACCACAATATTTGGAGGAAGCAAACCCGGAATTGCTGTAAGATTTGCCAATGGATTGCTTTCCGATGGCTGTGCAGTTGGCGTTTCAATGAATGGTTCAATTGTTTTCTCTTTACCTTCATCTGTTTTAGATAAACCAACATCAAGATCGGCAAAGTTATATAACTGTGATGCGCGCATCTGCTCCTCTTGTGGAGCAGGAGGAAGTGCCCTCCGGAGAGGAGCCTGTCCAGCACCAAATTCTGGAGGCGCAAAAGTTGTGTAGCTTATCCTATGGGCGTAGGACAATATATCTGATAACTTCAGCTGAGTTTCCACAGTAGTTGTGGAAGATTCTTCTGCATTTTCCATCACCTTTGATCGTTTAGGGCGGCGATAATCAGAATAATCATCTACAAGAATATCAAGAACACGCTCAGCCTCTTTAAGTTTATTGCCAAAAGCAAGAATTGTGGAATCTTTGGACCGGATTTCACGAGCGAGCTTCAGTTTAGCATCTTGAAGATCAAGAATCTCTTGGAGTTCAGCAACAGCTTCACAGAGTTGAGTTTGCAGAGCTGTGAACTGGACAATGATTTCTTTGGTGGATGAAGGAGATGAGTCTGGAGGAGTAGGTGCCAAGGATTGGGTTTGGGATGACAAAAAGGGAGGAATGGAACCTCGGAAGGCACTGAGCCAATGAGATCTATTGGGTGATACTTCAAAGAGTTTTGAGGCAAGAGATGCCATTCGGAAGAGAAGAGATTGAGCTCTAGGGAGAGGCGGGAGGAGAGGAAGGAGTGTTGAGGAAACATAAGTCGCGCTTGACTCATTTGAGGATTGATGAGGATTGAGAGATGGTGAGGTTTGGGAGGAGAATTTAGGAGGTGTCGGGTTTTGAAGAGATGGTGAATTGGGATTTGGCAGGCCTAGCCTGGCTGGAGATTGCACAATCTGATGTGGAACATTTTGTAGCATTTTGGACTCCCCTTCAAGGATCCTGAAAAAAGATTTGGAACTTATGATAATATGTCATCAAAAGTACCATTTCAGGAGTAAACATATATGAAAAAACTAAGATACAATCCTCAAGAGCAAATCCATGCACATCAAGATTTGCATCAATTCCAGCAAAAGTTACCCTTATATTTAATCAACACAAGTAAAAATCTAACTGGACATGGTATTCCATTGATCATGTGAAACAATGTGGGAAAACTCCATAATTCGCTATAAAGTAATAAAAACAAAATTCACAGTTACTTTACAACAGAATTATCCATAGGAAAAAAAAAACCAAAAATATTCAAATATAAGACATCATTAACATGAATGCACTTACATGATCTAATAAGAAAAATTAACAGCTACTCAGCTTCGGAAATCTCAAAGTTCACAAGTTTTTTATACTTGCAAGATTGAGTTCAGATCTGCCACTCAATGCTATTATAACTAAATAATTTTGCACACAATCAATTATATTACTAATGTCGTAGGTAGCCCACAGTGGCTAAATTGATATATTATATCCTCCCAGATTATCAACAATAACCACAATTTTATGCTGCATAAGTTTTACCAGCCTAATCATAGAATTGGGTTTTTCACACTTATTTTAAGGTCACAATGTTGTTTTTTGGAGTGGAAAGAAATAACCATAAAACAATCATAAAATTACAGAACATGCGTATTCAATATAGCATTTTGCTGTCTAGATGGCTTTTACATGCTCTAAAAATATTATCTACTTGGAATTGATATGGTTTAAAGTTTTAAAATACAGCTTGATATGTATGACAGTATATTTGAACATTTACTTCGTCTTTATATCTTATAATGCGTATTTGCAGAAGAAAAAGAAGGTGTTTAGTCTAAATTTACCATAGAATCTCCGGCCTCTCACTCTCATCTCTNTTAGCCCCGTTCATCTTCGGCGACCCTACTCTGGAAACGGAGATACCCACATTAATAGCAGGTCGTCTCTAGCCTTACATCGGCAGAAGAAGAAGAAGGTGTTTAGTCCAAACTTACCATAGAATCTGTTTAATGTTTGTTTGAGTAATTGTGTGTGTTTTTAATTGTTATTATGTGTGTTTGAGGAATGTGAATGTATGGAGGTTGATGTAGGCTTAACTTCTTGTTTTTGATAGTTTAGTATAGGGTGAATAGAAATAGAATTGAGGGTAGTTTTTACTTGATAGGCAGATTTGGGTCAACTTATATTTGTTTTCTGAAACATGAAGTTTTACTTTTATTCCAAAATTAGGAATGACCTTGTTCTTGATTCCACGGTAAAGTAAACTACCCATTTTGTTTAATTCTTTATATTTCATTCATTTTAAGTGAACACTTCATCGAAAATTAACGAATTCATGTTTGATAGGTGATTCTCAAATATTTTGATAGTTGTTTTCAAATTTTGAATCTAAAGCAGAGTTTCAATCTTTTGCACTTCACTGTATATACTCTTCTTTTTTTGGATTCAATTTTTTAGCTTACATATATTTATTTTAAGCCTATATGCTATATAGTATCGGTTGAAAGCGTTTGTCGTGTCATTCTCGTTTTTCCAAAGTGGGCATTGGTGATTGTAAGATGATAGCAAATTAAACAACCAAGATATGCTGAGTTTGATTGGTTGATTCTAACTCTACCTGTATTGCCGTAGATAGAGGGGAAAAGACAAAGAATTACTTTAGAATTATGTCTCCCTTGCTAAACCAACTTATAAAATGAAGTTGAAGTGAATAAGTGGTGCTATTCTATGAGGAACTTTCAATAGGAACGATGGGAGTTCTAAAAAGGGATTCTTTTTATTCGTTACCGCATTGCTATCTAGTTAATTTGAAATTATTGTACAAAGAATATCAAAGTATGAAAACTCGCAAAGAAAGCATAATTTATAAATTATTTCATTTTTAGTATTGTTGTAATATTGTTTTATGTTTGATCATCATCAAATTCATCATGGCTAAAAAACTCAAAGTTCGAGGTTGATTAAATCATGCCCACACTAAACAATATTCCTGGCTCCGCCACCGGTGGTCACCAGCTATATACTATAATAGGGGCAGCAGGAATGGTGCAACCAATGCACCGATTATAGATCAAAAACCATAGCTTAATAAAAGTAAAGAAATAAGACCGTAGAAAACCAAATTAAAATAGAGGATTGTTTACTAGCACAAGACACGAATCGAGTACCAAACAAAAGCAGGTTGCATTGACAATTGTGTATTTTACTACCCCCAACTGTCAATAGTGGGATTAATTGAAACAGTAAAATCCCTAAACCCAAAAGGTTCTATTTTTAAGGGTTTCAAAATCAATTAATTCAATCGCTTCAGTAATTAATTGGAATCGTGAGTTCACATATGTTAAAGCCATTATCCCCAAATTTCAAAAACACACTCCGATAAGAAACGAACACATACTTATTCACGCGCACACCAGAGAGATGAGGAAGAAAAACCTAACCCGAAGGAAGCGAAGCGTTGAATGAAGAACACGTAGCGATCGAGAAAATGGGAGAACGGAATACAAATTTGGGAAGGGAAGGGAAGGGAAGGGAAGGGAAATAGAATTCGGAGGTATTTTCAACTATGAAACAGATTTTTTTTTTCCTTTCTATACTGAAAAAATAACAATAAAATGAAAGATATTTTTGATAGCACACTATAATTTTTAAGATTCCTTTGATTGTATGTACTTTTAAAGAATTCTTTCATTACTCACTGTATTTTAATGTGGTCAAATTTTGATCACTAAACTTGTAAATTTGACATCGACCTGCTTGCAAATTTAGGAATATTATTCCAAGTTTTATTTTCACACAACAAAAAAATCTTGCAACATATTGCAAGGGAATGTTTCAAGACATTTTGCAAGATACTTGAGTCTTGTTGCAATTCTTTTTATATTTGAACTATAATCGATATTGACACTAAAAAAATATTGACGATTCTAATGACTAATTTTTAAAGGAAAAATATTTAATTTTTGGATGGTTTTTGATGTACTTTGTTTTCCTATTAATATAGATTATGGATTTTCTTGGATGAATGTTGTTTCATGTTTGGCTTCAAGAGATGCTATCGTTCAAGAATTTGAAGAGTCTTTGTTTTCTTCTCATCAAGAGATACTATTGTTCTTCACAAGCGTAGTCATGTTGAGTGATACTAATGTTCTCCACAAACTAAAGCCCAAAACCAATTTGATTTAGTTTTGGTTAGTTTGAAATTATTGTTGGATCGAATTGAGCTCCAATATTTCGAAATTGAATTGGCTGATTATGGTGTCGGGTACACCTAAAATCGACCAAACGTGATCGTCCACCCCCAATGGAGTTCATTTTCAAAATGTGATAGTTGTTACAATGTCCAATGAGCTCATGTTTGATGATCATTATTTTGAGAAAATTGAGTTTTTAATAGTGATGTTTTGAAAAATATGTCATTTAAAAAGTAGGAAATCTTTTTATATTTACGTGTAAAATATTTTATTATATAAATGTGTGATTAAAAATAAGTATAAAAATTAAAAATTTCTAAAATAATACGGGGCTAAACAATGCCCTTGACATTGAACCACTACCACATCCATTCAAAACAAATAGCATTACTCTCATTTTCAACCGTTGTTCTATGAAAACACATCGTGACCGTCCAATGCAGTTGGTTCGTTATTGTTAGTCCCTCCCCTAAAGCCTCACAGACGAACGCGACTTGCGCTCGTAAACTAAAAAATTAGGGTTGATTCAACGGCGTTTTGGAAATTCGCTCGAGGTAAATCTTTACCTTTTTCGAAAATATACGATAATAGGAAATTGATGCATACAGTACAGAATCTGTGCTATAAATCTATGATTTTTGAAATGATGAACCGTTTCATATCTGCAAAGTTGTTTCTATATGCTCAGAGATTATGTACAAACTGGTGGCGAGGTTGAATTCGGTTAAATTTTGGTTCTCTTTTTTCGATTTTTCTAATGTCAAATGGTCGGGATTAATTTAGTTTAAGCTGTTATGTTATATCAATTGGGGAATTTCAAAGTTCTCATTCTCTCAGTATTCTGATTTATATGTATGCAGCATGCGTCTGTTTGTGTCCAGAGATGGAATTGATTTAGCTGTCTTTTCTTGCATTAGCATGAAGTTTTAGCTTTTAAAAGAACTGAACTTCTCAAGGGTTTTTATCCTTTTTACCCAGGTTATTTAGTTGAGTTTTGAAAATGTTAGTGGAGTTCTCGACCACTTCAAACATGACATTAGGGAGTGGGTTCTGGAATCTTGACCGGAGAATACTTGGTTGTTAATGAAGTTAACTTTGATCTTTGACTTGGGTGTATCTAAATGTCCACAGTGGCACACATGTGAAAGTTATTAGTATCTGAATTGTGGATGTGATATCTTTACTATTTTCTCTTGTTCATTGTCATTTTATCTCCAAACATTATCTGATCAACTCAGTCTACATCATGTTGTTTTTATAGTTGTTTTAATTGCTGATTCAAATGCTGCAGAACAAAAATGCCTCGATACGATGATCGATATGGCAGTAACACTCGCCTCTATGTTGGTCACTTGTCTAGAAGGACTCGTTCTCGTGATCTGGATCACATTTTCAGTAGATATGGAAGGTAATTGAATCACCTGGCGTACTGCCTTGCAGTGCAATCTTGTGGCACTGCTTATTCTGCTTCACATTTTGCATTTTCTATTTACTATGACAATCCTTGTCCATTTTACGAGTGGCCAAATTATTTAGTTTAGCTCTATTGCAGTTTATTATGCTTAACTGGTTATTGTTCATAGGATTACCATTTGATGGGGGGGGGGGGGGGGGGTCCTCAACTCATTATTTGTTACCAAGGCATAACTGGACTTGTAATGACCTTTTCTAATGGAGTGTCAATTCAGAGCAATTAAGCATCACTTCTCTCTTGATTGACAAATATTACTTTCTCTTTCAGAAAATGCTATTTTGATCCATGATTAGTGTTAAATTTTCACCCCAGTATAACATATCGAGTCTAGAAGCTTTAGTTGGTACTTCTACCTAGTATTCCTACACAGAGTCCTATCAAAGTAGGGTTCGAGTTATGCTTCTTACCCACAAGTTAGAATATTGTTTCTTCCCAAGCACGGCTTTAGTTTGGATATATTCTTCTTCATCGTGTTATTTGTGATGGAGCAATGTGCTATAGGTACATTTGAATTTAACTTGTATGATTGTGTTGAAGGTTTCTGAGCCTTTGCCTGACCTGGTGGTCAATGGTGAGAGGGTGGACTTTGCCTGACCTGGGTCAATGGTGAGAGGGTGGACTTGGTGGAATATCTTGCAAATTATTAGGAGACTTTGGCGATTCTTTCTATAGTGTCTTTACATGTTTTTATGGAATTCACAACAATCAAACTGGTGTTTAGTTGGTCCTGAGGGGCAAGTTTCATACACTTCCAGTGCTATTTCCACAGAGTACGGGATGTGGACATGAAGCAAGACTATGCCTTTGTTGTATGTATCATCTCTCTATTACTTGCTTTTGATTACATTTTTTGTTTCTCTCATTTATCCATTATGGAAATGTAGTATTTGTCAAATTATGCAACTATGGTTTCCTTGTTTGTTTTGGTGTATCTATCTTATTTCTCAGGAGTTCAGTGATCCACGGGATGCTGATGATGCAAGATATAGTATGAATGGAAGAGAAGTTGATGGACATCGTATTGTCGTGGAAATTGCCAAGGGAGTGAGTACAAATTTTGAGCTTTTACTTTATTATTTAATACTTGTTTCAAAGTTCAGAATGGTTGCCTTCACGTGAAGACGTTTAAATCTGGATATCGGAATTATTAAAAAATTAGGTTTTAGGATAGTGAGAGCCGTCTGGAAACACAATCGATTTAGTTTGGTCATTTTTTTTGGGTTCTTAAAATGATCAAATATAGATAAATTTGTTGAATCCTTAGGTCAATTACGCTTGGATTTGGGAAAAGAGAATAGATCAAGTTACACTTGAAATTATGTTACTCATTGCCTCCAGTGTATTTACTATGTCGCACTATTGCCAATTGTAGGATTACAATAAATTGTTCAATATATCAATTAAAACCAGAAAACTAAATTTTTGAGTCTGTCGTGATTTTGTTAAATCCGGATTTGTTTCCATCCTAGTCAAGAGTCATGCATATGATAAAGCAGAACTTCATGATAGGAAAAGATGTTTCTAAAGAAAAACTGAAAATAACATTCAATGCAATATATGCACAGTGGTGGTGGTTGATGCCAAAGGCCAGAAAACTGGAGAGGCTGTTGGGTGTATAAAGGACATTTTAATGCTGCTAAGAATTTATTTGAAGACTAGAGCAGTGGATCTCAGAATTTTTTGGAACGAAGTTGAGGTTGACTAACAGAACTTGGTACTGTTTATGTATTGTGTACATATGTTAGCTGATGCACTGGAAGGGTGTTTTTTCTCTGGCGGTCAATCTATTCTTAGTCTACTTTTCTCAAATTGTATGAGTGATTTTACTGCTCAGGCGTCATGCTGATCATGATCTCCCTGTCCATTTCTTTTCTGTGGTTTTGTCTATTCTGATTTATATAAGTATCCTACTGATGTTGCATTACATGAGTTTAGGTGCCGCGTGGACCTGGAGGAGTTAGAGAGAATGCAGGCAGGGTTCCAGATCCTGGTTCTGGACGCTGCTTCAATTGTGGCATCGAGGGTCACTGGGCTCGAGATTGCAAATCTGGAGACTGGAAGAATACTTGTTATCGCTGTGGGGAAAGAGGTCACATAGAAAGAAACTGCCAGAATAGTCCTAAGAAGCTCAGGTACTTGCATCATGAGGCTGCAATCACTTCTGTAGACAATCTTCTATTTCTTTGCAAGAGCATATATCTCAACTTTTATTCACTTATTTGATAATGAAACAATAGCCGGGGTGAGCGCTACTCCAGCTCACCTGTGAGATCTCGTTCTCGTTGTGGAAGAAGCAGGAATCGTAGTTTCAGCCGAAGCCGTAGCTACAGGTTTATAGTTTTTTTATTTTTTTTGTATTTTTTAATATTATATAAGAAAAATTTACTGGTTACGTTTGCTAGTAAATACTGGTCTTTATGTTGGATTCTCATTGTTTTGATGGATAATCCAACAATGTAGTATTGAAGAGTCCCTACTTTTCTAGACTTGATGTTTCCTCACTTGTATGTGTTGCCAGCCCATCAAGGTCCCCTTCTAGAAGACGAGTTGCCAAGTACGAAGAAAGGAGATCGAGAAGTCCTATCTCCAGCAGAAGTCCCAAGCTAAGGAAACGTAGTCCACCCTCCAAAACAAGGAAGCGCAGCCCAACACCTGATAGGGATAGCCCAAGAGAGAGAGGAAGCCCTTCTCCCAAGAGACAGATATCGGTTATAGATCAAGAAACGCACAGTCAAAGCCCTAAGGAGTCAAGCAGAAGTCCTCTGAGTCCTGCAAGGGATATTCCAGCTGCTAGGAGGTACTATGAGAGCCCCTACGAGGGCAATGAGGAGAAACGCAGCCCCAGTCCAAGGGATGACAGGAGCCCTGTCGATGACGATGATGATAATGAACGCTCACCAAGAGGCAGTGAGTTCCATGAACCTTGGTGAAGGCATACTAAAACACAAATTGTTGAAAGTTTCTCCGAGTTATCTTAGTTTTTGTTTTGATGCAATTAACTCAGAAAGTACGTTTGATTGAATCAAAACTACAATATGCATCCAAGAATTCTATCAGCAACGTCATTTGGCAACAGTTGGTCATGTGAGACGGGTCTCAACTTTTTTGATCATCCATTAAATAATTCTCTGGCATCGAGTACGCTAATTGGTTATAATGTTTGCAAGGGATGTTTATACTATTGTTGTTAGTACTTTATTGAGAAACTTCATGTGCTTATAGATATTAGTTCCTCGAAAATGAGGTCTGAAATTAGAAACACAACGGTTCTGTGAGGCTAATCAAAAGGGACTGGGTATGCTTAGTAAAAACGAAAAGAAATATAATACAATTTTGATATAACGTTCTCTCTTTTGTTTTGGTACATCCCTTGGTCTTATAACAGGATTATGCAATTTGCTGCACCTTGCAAGCCTCAATCTAAAGAGAATACTTTTGTTTCAAGCTGATAAGTTTTGGTGAAAAAAGTTGGCCAACAGAGATATGTTGACAAAATGCTGCTAACAGTTGAAGCCCCTATTAACATGTTCATTACCACAATCTGCAGTTGAATGGCTTCCAAAGGAGAAGCTCCTCCCATTATAAGGCCAGTCATTGCACCCGGAAGTGATATTAGGCCTACAGTTTTGGCATTATCCAAGACCGGAGAGAGTGCAATGATCAGTGCCCTTTTCACCTGCTGTAGAGTTGCCTGATGAGGAGTAGCCCCAAGAGCAAGTGCTGTCTCTACCTACAGAAACATAAGTAGAAAGTTGTTAACACTGTACTTGTCCTATCTTCGGAATTGGAAAGAGTTCGCAAATAAGCAGTGTTGGGAAAATTGGCTTGGCCTAGTCAATTCGACTGGCTTGTATTGAAGACTGTTTTGCGGCGACTTACCAGATTCATTTGGATCTTGATGTCATCCCGGAGTTTCTTCATTGTAACCCCAGTCACTGTCATTGCATTCCCAACCATCATCCCGGCAACTGGGATAATGTACTGGGGGGTGAAAGGGAAGACCTTTAGAATGACTAGCATGAACATAGTAACTGATGTTCCGACAAGAATGGCCATCCCTGCAATGTACTTCCCTCGAGGTACATGTTTAGCACGTTGACCTGCTGTATAACCAGCAACAGAAACCTGCAAGAGCACAAAGAGATGAATAATAATCAGAAATCAATCTAAGAACGAGCAAAGCGCGAACAAACATCTTTTTCACTATAATGGTGAAAAATAATACAAGTTTGTCTTCACTTCTCTTGTACAATAAAACGGTTACCTTATAAATCTTTTATATAGTTCGAACATTTGAGTTACATGATACAAGAATGAATGTCAATGTACTAGTGCAGTCAGAAAATCGAAGTGGAGGGCAAAAGTGTAAAAATATGACTAGATTCTATATAGTCCAACATTTCGCCGAGCATATTCTCGATCAATCTATTAACCAAACTATGTTGTCTAAATGTTTAAACTACTAGAGAATACGCGTAATTTCTGGGTGAAGTAATAAAATCGAGAAAAGTCAAAGGTGTAGAATGGTATGCCTGCATATCATTTTAAAATTTTCTAATACGAGTAGGAGTGACTGATAATAAACAATTCATTCATTCGTTCCCATTTAAGGAATTTTTGAAGGCACTGCATAAGAGTTAAATGATTGTAATCGATTAACAGTTCATACAAATTACAATACATAAAAACTGATAAATTTAAAGTCAAAGGTTGCTGGCCAGATTTCAGATTCAGATAACTGCTATGAGAGGATCATCAGTAACCTTACAAAACTGACTTGATGAAAAAAATCAAACCAGAGAGAGAGAGAGAGAGAGAGAGAGACAAATATACCATGAAAAGATAAGCCAGAACGATCCATCCAGCATTTTTCTGAGTGAAAATGAACTGCAGAACAAACCCAATAACAGATAGTTGAAGAAAAGCCCTGAAAACCGAATAAGCCATTTCACCTTCCAAACCAAGCCTCTGAAAATACGACAATAACACCGCCACCAGCACCACCGCCAGTGCCGCCACCGGCTTTATCATACCCTCCAAGAATTCCCATAGCCATTTCCAGTCCATAGCACTTGTTCAATGTAGTTGAATATGCAAGTAACTAAATTAACTGAAAGATTAAGGATACATATAGACACGTATATGTGTTCATGTGTGAGAAAAGACCTTCCCCTTATGGGGGTTTTGGATTTGAGATACCTAGTGGAGTTTATACCTGGGGATTTGCTGATACAAAGGAATAAAAATCTGGTTCTGAAAAAGATTGCAAGTACGTACGATTCATACGAATTGGCACCACTTGGGATTTGAGATATATTTGACTTTTGTACTGCGGCCTCGTGGGACCCCCAGATTCTTCATTATAAATTATTTGAATAGGTGATGAGAGACTTTAAAGGCGAGTTAAATGTTTCATTAGTCCCTCAACTTATTCTTGTGTCACGATTTACCCGTTGAAGTTTAAATTACTTTCGAGTGATCATTGAACTTTAACATAGTCCATTCTGTAACTCGTCCACTCGTCATGTTTCATTAGTCACTGAACTTATACTTCCATTACACTTTACTCATTAAACTTAAAATGCTTATGAGTAATCACTGAACTTTACTTATTGAACTCAAATGTACAAAAATTGAAAATCTTGAAGTATAAAATATCATATACGAAAACGACGCTCTTCTTTCCTATTAAATTACCTCGTGACGACTTTAAAAATTATATTTTGTTAGTATTAATATTATTGACTCAACCGAAATAATATGGCATGTTTGAGATATTTTTTTTAATTTTCTTGATTTGGATTTACGATCTCAATTGAAATAAAGAAATAATTTCTCTATTTTATTTTTTCGACATAAACGAAGATTATAATCTAAATTAAGATCTATGTCAATTTGAAGTTAGCATTCTTTTTTCAACTTGAAGATAATTTTTAACGACGAGAAATTATATCTTATTTGCTAATATAAATATTTTCGTTTTAGATTGAGACTCGTTATATAGTCAATATTTATTTTATTTTTTAATCTAAGTCAAATTTCACCAAAAAAATCAATTTTACTTGAAAATATTATGAAGTTCGGTGATCACTTGAAAACATTTTAAAGATCATGAGTAAAACGTGACTGATGTATATGTTCAGTGACTAATTAAACATGGTGAATGAGTAACTGAGTGCAACATGTTAAAATTCAGTGATTACTAGAAAATATTTTAAAATTCAGCGAGTAAAGCATGATGGGGTATAAGTTTAGTGACAGTCGAAAGCATTTTAAAGTTCAATGAGTAAAATGCGATATAGTTATAAGTTCAATGATCAATGAAACATTTTATTTTTTAAAGTGTGTCCCATGACTTAAATGTTGGTCTTAAGAATTTTTTATTCCAATTTCGTCAATCAACTTTGTGGATAATTTTCTTGGGCTTTAAGGAAATTTCAATTAGGTCTTTAGACTTTTATTTATCGTAATCAGAACTATTAGTCATTCTGTTAATTCCTGTTACTAACCTTAAAGTGATCCCAATGATATGTTTATAGATTGATATCAATATTGCACGTCTTATGTTTCAAATTACGCATACCATCTAATCGTGTTGTGACTACAATTCGAAAATAAATTGTGTTTAAAAATTGAATGCAGCTCAAGTAACAAAGCTTATTCATAGATCTATTTTTTTGAACTTTCAAAATTTGGTGACCACGACATGAATACGTGGCATATACACTTGAAAATGGGGTCTGGCTGAAGATTTCAACGTTAAGTTCGGTAACGAAAGCTAGTGAAGTAACTAATATTGAGAGTAAATTAATGTTCAACTATATTTACAACAAAATAAATTTGGACGAGTCAATTGAGATTTCAAAAGTTAAGTAACCAAAATTGAAATTAACCCCAACTTTGTAAGCAATATTTGCTTTTGATTTTCTAAATATCATACCAAACATTATATTGTGGTAGATAAAAATTAAAATTTAATTTCAAATTGCTTATGACATGTTTGTTCTTCAAACTGTTGGAAAAATTGTGGGGCC
>CAIGRP010081695.1:0-25544 GCA_903798385.1 Fraxinus cuspidata | reverse complement strand
GCAATTAATTTGGGTGAATTGGAAAAGTCTCCAATATAGGCCCATAAGTTGATAAGCCCATTTTAGTGTCTTATATATGGTAAGGAATCCCACATCGAAAGTTTACAAGAAAAGAGACTTGTTTATATAGTGGGATGTGTGAATAAGTTATAATTTAATAAGTGATATACACCTTAGTTAACTTTGGCTAGCCAGGCCAGCAAACTAGCCACCACCAGAGTGGTGCTTCGCACCACTCGCGTCGCGCCGCGCCGCGCCGCGCCGTGCCCCGGCCCGTGCACGTCGCAAAGTTCGCATTGGGCGCTTTAGAGGCGCACTTCGGACGTACGCATCGTGGCGATGAGCTGAGGAGCATTAAAGTTTTCAGAAANCGCCGCGCCGCGCCGCGCCGTGCCCCGGCCCGTGCACGTCGCAAAGTTCGCATTGGGCGCTTTAGAGGCGCACTTCGCACGTACGCGAGGAGTTAGGGAGCCTTAAAATTTTAAAAAATGGACTCATGGTTCGATAGCATGGCAACGGGAGGATCGATGAGTTGGCATCGTAGGTGGTATACACGTAACATGTGACGTCACTTCGTCCTGTATGGCAATTAGTTCAGTTGGATGTACGCGTGGCATCTGCATGACAGGTGACTGTTCAAAAATTGGTGAATAAGCATGATGAATGGACACTACATTTCATGGTTTAATCTAGGGGGAGGAGGGGGGCAAAATCTGTCTTAAGGAAATTTGCTTTGGCATACCTCGCTTCAACATCTTTTATTGAATATTTTCTGTATTCTTTAGTCGAATTTCCGACAACATGTACATAATAAATTTATATAATAGTTTATATACACATTATGTGATCAAATATAATTGAGTCATAATTTCTTAAACCAAAGAAAAAAGAATTTCACATTTTTCGGGAATAATAAATTTTGTAATAAATTTTGTGATAGTGATTTTTTTAATAATATGTTGTTAAAAATAAGATTATTATTATTATTATTATTATTATTATTATTATTATTTTGATTTATATGCAAAATTATTATGTTGTGATAACGTGGAATTAAAAATAAGTTTAAAGAAAAATGTGTTTTTTTTTAAGTGTGCATACGACATATGCACATAGTTTGTGAATAAAGATAAATTTTATTTATTCCAAAACCAAGCGATAATTGTTTAGCTTACATTAAGTTCATGCTTGGTATGGATGAAAAATTAATTATAACAACACATTTACTAAAATTTTGATTTTAATCTACATCAAATAGGGGCTAAATGTTGATTTTTATTAGATAATTGACATTTTCATATAGACATTATATGTATGTTGTGTGTATAGACGATTTTCATAAGACTGGTTTTTTACCTGTGCAATGCACATGTTGCGTTACTTTGAAGGTAATATTAGCGTCTTGAATGTTAATGTTAGATGGTAGATTGTATTAAAAAAAATGTTCCCACAAATTTGTATGAAATAAATAATGTCTCATAGAAACATAATGGTCAATCCAAAATTTGAACAGAGGCGGAATGATAAATGAAAAATACCTCTTAGAAAAGTTCAAATTGATATTTCACATTTACATCTCAGCCACACAAGCACAAGCCATATTTATTAGTTCAGAAGATATTGCAGTCGTTGAAGGTTTCAATAATGAATGAGCATATCTATCATCAACACATTGACATCAATTGAAAATGTTATTAGCTATAATCTATAGTTTGTTTTTTAAGGACTAAAATATGTAAATGTGTCAAAAAAGATTATGTAATCCCGATTTTGTTGTCAGACCAAAGGGGCATAATGATTATGCAAATATGAGAACAGACATAGTAATAGGAAAAGGAAAAGGATCTCAAGAAGAGAAGTAAAAGTTTATTCTACTTTTCACCAACTACAAGCATATTAGCTACAAACATCTATAGACTTTACAGACAGAGAAATTAACTACAGACTGAAGTTAAAAACATCTATGGCAGTTCTTAAGATGAAGGGTTAGGAGAAATATGTGACCATCTCAACGCTCATTTTTATGGGTGTTGTCAGGCAGGAAGTTGATGCATCAGCTAGAAAATTCAGATCTCTGAGGGAGTATCTCATGAGCTTCACATGCCAGAACTTGAAGCAGTCCAGTCTTGGAGCTGTGAAAATACGTGACAAATATTAAATTGCTATATGGATTTATATAAACCGCTTCTCATTCCACAATAGCATGAGTACCTCAATAAAGGTACTATCAATCATCCCAGCAGCATAGTAGCCAAAAACATATATTGAGGGTGTCTTGAACCAGGAATCCAGATTAGTGGTTGGTAAAGGAATGTACTGGGTATAACACTACATCAAAGAGTTCAATGAGAACAAGAAAAATGTACTAATGCCACAAGAAAAACTGAGAGCATTAAGGGAAGAAACTTTATTAAATAGCCAAACATCAATTTTAGCTTTCCAGCTCTCTTAATAAATGTATCAGTTATTACTCAGTATTAATTTGCAAAAGCATCGCTCCCAGTGTAAATTGACTTCGTCCATTTTGAGTACAGTGGTAAATAGTTTATGTATTATTTAATAGCTTGAGGATATAGTAAATAGAAACTAAAAAAGAAAAGGGAAATATTAAGTAAAATCAGAAATGAAATGAAATAGTTACTACCTCGGAACAGTTGAGGGAATTTTTGTAAAGAATTGGTTCTTTGAGAAACATGTCTGCAGTGTAAGAAAAATATGATGAACCAGTAAGTTTTCGATAACAATGTTATAGGAGATGGGATAAAATCCATTACCATTCAAAATATTTCTAATTCTCCCATTTGAACTTTGCCACATTTGCTTGAAGCGAAACTACTTAACATGAGCTTCATCCAGGGACGGACTCAGCATTAAAGTTCAGCCCGAACGGATATTGACTAGTCAACGTCGACAATTAGCGATCATAAGAGCAAGAATTGAGATTGTTAGTCCCAAATGGCAAATGTGTCAAGATCCAAATCACAAAATCACAACTCAATCTGTCAATCACCATAAACTCTAAATTAAACTCTAAATTAAAACTCAATAACCACAAATCACAACTAATTTCTCATTTCAAATCAATGCACAAGACAAGTAGATAATAAATTTACTGATTGCAGAAGAACCAAATATGAGGACAGGCTCGTGAAGTTAGACGAGAGTCACGAGACAAACATGAGATTTTTGCATTTCATTGCACAATTTGCACTTAAATTTCATGATTTTACATCGAATATGACAGCCATAGGATCAAAATAATTCATAAAAATTTAAAAATGACAACCTGAAAAATCAAAAAACATTCACGGACTTTCACCAAATCTTGCGAGCCGCGGGCGTGACCAAGGGCTGAGTCGCTGAGTGCCTGAGTGTGCTGTATATATATGTGTGTGTGTGTGTGTGTGTGTGTGTGTTGGCCCAATCCAATTAAAAAAAAAAAAAAGATGAATTAAATGGGCCGCATTGGCCCAATTTCAAAATAAAAAAATGATGGGCTGGCCTTATTCCAAAACAAAAAACAAAAAAAATAAAATAAAATAAAATAAAAGAAGAAGAAGGCAGCGTGGTGAAGAAGACGAACCAGTCACAGGTAGCTGTCGGCGGCGAAGTGAATTCCCAATCCGACGATCCGGTGGAGCCCAGCACGGGAGGCCGCCCCCCGGCCTGGTGCTGGGTCCATCTCTGGCTTCATCTGTATAGGCAAAAACCAGTAGCATAATGATCTAATTTAAAATGTAAAGATAAAACGATATGAAGATCCACTACATAGCGTCGAACAATTTAAGATGAGTTGTGCCTACCAGGAGTGATGGTGGCACATTTATTTACTACATTTAACCTACAATTTCAATATACAAAATTACTATCAACTAAGAAGAAGATCGAATAGATATTTATGAAAATTGTGATAGAAAACTCAAAAATGTAGATGTTGGAAATTTTGTCTCTACTGCAAATATTATGAAGCAAATGAGAAAATGAAGATATCGAAGTCCTACTAGAAAAAATCTTTTTCTAAATATATATCTTGTGTAATTTTTTTTTTTTTTTACGTATTAGTCCGATCTGGAATTCGGTCCTGGATTCGCCCCTGTATCCAACTGCATAAAAATCAAGATCAGCTGCCAGATTCGTTAAATAAATTAGTCGAGCATTTGAATTCAGAACGAAGTTGGAGTTGAGCTGATTTTCGAAGCTGCTCTGATATCTTAATGTGGTCAGAACCTTCAATAACAGCAATTGCGCTTAGATGAATAATGAAGAGGATAGTTATGTTCGATTTTATCGATTAGAATCATAATGCACTTATGTTCTATTGTCAACCAAATTAAATATTTTTAATTTAAACAATTTAGAACAAAGACTAGAAAATTTGTGTTCAAACCTAATAATTGGCATTAATTACCAGGGTTGCTTGCATCATGTAAGAATCCATTGCCTTGAGAATTTCAAATCATAAGTTTCGTCCACTGACCATGTATAAGTTGATATTTCTCCACTGTCATAATAAAATGAATTAGAAAATAAGAACTCAATGATGTGTAATCGAAGCTAGAATTTAGGCCACACACCCAAAATAAATAATTCAAACAAATGTCCGGCTTTAGACAACAACTTTCTTTGCATGTCAGTCTTGCTTTCTATCGCTCTGTTTATACATTTAGCTATCCCTATCATAATGCACAAATATGAAATCATCTAATAATTTCTAGTAACATATTATTAATCACAAATAATCATACTTGCGAAAATCATACATATCGGAGGGATGAAATTCTAACCTAGATCTTAAAAACAACAGAAAGATAATAGATCACAAAAATAGAATACTTGCATACGAATGATAAAGTGAGATTTTTTATATAACACATAGCCCGAATCAATTTTTTTTTTTTCTTTTTTGAGAATCCTTGGTCAATGATTGTAAATGACTAGATCTTTTGATTTTTTCGACTTTTATCGCGTAATAGCAATAAAAATTTAGAAATGGAACCGTGTATTTATATTCATTCAAAATAGATAATTGGAGAATCCAAAAGCAGTACTTTGTTCAGATTGAAGATGAAGTTGCCACATTTGCATTTCCAACAAATGGGTTTGTAGTTTAAAATGTCATCACCTCGAGTATTGTATAAAATTTGAGTATCTGTTGTAGTTTTGACAATGGAAAAATAGGCACCTGAATTCTCACAATTTTTTATCACATGTTGGTGGTCTTGATCTTAACCTCTCTCCATTTCTTCCCTGAACCTGCATGCATTTATTAAACAAAAAAGCAAATATTATTGTCATCAATTCACTTAAGAAACTTGTTTTTTGATTGTTTCTTTGAAAAAGGGTTGCAGATAAACTTTTGAAGAAAAATGCTTTAGTTGTTAAAAGTGAGATTTCATTGTAAAAAGTAAGTAAAACCTCACTTGAGCTGTTTCGTGCGTCAGTACTCTTCCTGTAAGATGCCAAAACACAGAGAAATTCAATTCAAAATTCTGTCTAAATGATGGATACTTAGAAATAAATTCAGTAAAAATAAAGTTACCTTGAGGAATATTGTCTTGAGAGCCAGAGTGAACTTTGATGAAGAATACATTCTGCTGATATTTAGGGTCACTCGTCCTCTGAGAAAGAGCAATAAATTCGAGTTGCTTTGTGCTAGAATATGCCACAAAACTATCACCGCAAACAGGGAAACATAATAAATCATATCCCTTTCACACATATAAACTGATGTACACAAAAAACTACGTGTCTATATAGATAAATATGTCATTATTTGAATTGGTATATGGTTGTGAGCGTTAAACTTTTTTGGATTAAAATGGAAGAAGATCAAATATAGGGGACTGAACAATGATATTAAACCTAACAATAAACTGAATGAACAAGCTAATTACGATAAATGAACAAATAACCAAGATGACAGACTTTAAGCATCAAATCATTACTAAATAAGTTACTAAGTAACACATAAGAAAATTGTAAGTACAAAACAATGCACACACATCAATCACTGGAATAAAGCAACCTGTATTTCCCAAAAATATGAGCTTATGTCAACTGAATAATCTGGACGTTTAAGCAGGCATTCATATACTATACATAGTGAACAAAACTTAGAAGTAATAAACCAGGAAGCGTACATCTAGTGATGTTATTTAGTAAATCTGAACAAGAATGAAACTAAAAGAACTGAAACCAAGGCACATAAGTAAAATTTAACTGCTATACTTAAATACATACATCATCACATCAGTTAAAACTCGCATAAACAAATCATGCTATATAGAGAAGAGAAGTAAGAATTTATGTTCGACAATATAAGATTGCTAATACATGGATGATGGATAAGTAAAATTAAACTCAAAGGTGATGAAACTTGACAGCATAAGTATAAAATTTTAATTTTTGTGATCTAGAAAGAATTTCATAGGCTTTTCCTATTTCACTTGAAAAAAACGTATAGTTTGTAAGCACGAAAATACCTTAGCGGACTTCATTCAAAAATTTTATCGTTAAGACAAGTTTGATCCTTTGAAAAATATTACTGGACTTGGAAGTAAAGTAAAACCTTAATGAATTTAGCTTATGTTTAGTACACATTCTTTCAAAATACATTTTTTTCAAAACTCATTTTCAACCACACATATTTCAATAAAATAATATTTTACACTACATCAATAACTTTTCTTTACTTTTTATCCACATATTTCTCATCATATCACTATTTAAAATACATTCTTTTCTCAATAATATCAATCAAACACATAATTACATCTTCGCGGGCATCAAAACCATAATCCACCAAATGCATGTGATTTAAGTGTAAAATGAAAGAATGAAATATTGTAAATGAAAAAAGTGAAATATTATAAATGCAGAAAAAATAATATCTTTCATTAATGATCTCATTTATTTCACGCTTCATGCTGCATCAATATACCTCTTTATAAAAATGTGTGGTAACATTGACGAGTAATACAAGTGGCAGAATGAAAGATTAAATCGAAAGAAGTATGAATTATGCTAGTTGATATTAGAGATAATGAATTGATGAATCATAAACAAACCGCTATAAGGAAAATTCTGAAGAAATACGAACCTTTGTTTGTGTTTGTACTTCCGAACATATTGAAGAACAGAGGAATTGAAGTAGAAAATGGAATTTAATTGTATTGTTTTATGAAGGATGAAAATTACAGTTTCTATAGTGCACAATGCCGTATATAAATAAAGAATCAACAAACTAACTCCTCTAACTTATCCAGCTATACTCTTGCTTGAATATGCAGTTCCTGTCGACGTATTTTCCACAATTCTGATTGTTATCCATTAGTATCAGGACGAACGGGGACGTAGAAAATATTCATTATAACAAATATCTACTTCAATCTTTCGCCTGTATATAGTCATTCTATCTGATGAAACTGATTATATTGGATATCCTAGAATGAAGCATTCTATGTATTTGAGTAAAAAAATTGCACAATTTGGCCTATAGAAGAAATAATTTTATGTTAAATTGAATTAGTATCATAAATGTAAAATCAAACTAAACAGAAAATGAAATATTATAGTAAATAGTAAATTGCTTAAATACTCACCCATTGTTTGCACAAGGTAGGTAAGATATGATATCCAACTTCATTTGTTTGTTTCTATGTTTCCTTATATCTCGTCTAATGGAAGAAAAGTCTGTAGACATTAATAATGTTTGGACTAAATTGAATATTGCATTTGCATGTGCCATGAGCTGCTCTGACGTGTGAACATTGTGGCTACAATCATATTTTTGGAATTTTCATTCACGGAAATTAACAAGAAAGAGATACCAATTGTTTCGTGGATATGAACATGGAATTAATAGATAATTGCATGTTATCCATGTACAACCAACTATTAGCAAATTGCAATTTATATATTGTCCTAAAATGGTTAGATCCAGTGAATCTATACTGGCACTTCCTTCTCGTATGCTTATTTACCATATCATTTAGCGAGTACATTCATTTTCAAATCTGAAGTCTAGAATTGCATATTCTTTTGAAACAATAGTGCAACCATCATTAATGAGCTGTTTCAATAGTTTTAACTCTAGGTTAATATTCTAATAGAATAAATAGATGTAAATTAAATATATTAAGTATGGAATGAAATTTATTATGATCACTAAACTTTACTGACCGCAATATTCATATCATGCGTTGTATCCATTATAGCTTTTAGTGTGTCTCTTCCATAGAATACCAGTTCTATCATCCCAATATACATTATATAATATAATTTAAATCAGTTTTAAATTAATCAAATTAAAATTATAATATTCAAGCTAATAAAGTAGAATTAGATTGATTACCTAGATGAATTCTTTATTAGCCAATATCTAACTGTTGTGTATCTGTCCATATGATAGTCTTCTAAAGGATAACACTTGAATGACGTTGAAGACTGTATCTTTTTTCCTTTAGATTTTTTTCTTCGTCAACTTTTCAACATGTTCAATTTGTTGAGATGTTGAGGGAGGCTTCGGTTAGGTACCACGAACTGGACTCCTATGGACAGGAATATCTTGTTATAGGGAAGCTATAAAGGCTTTCATGTTTGATTCATAGTCAGATAATTTGCTCTGCATATTACTATTTTGTTTATCAATATAAGATCTCACTGTACTTAAATTGGTATCTACATAATTTTGCATACTAGATTGCATGTCTTGGTAGTGTTCTTCTTGCCATTGTTGCCGTTGTTGGAAGAATTGTTTCTGGTTGTCAAGAAGTGTCTGGTAGTTGACTTCTTGTTTTTCCGATTCCTCAGCAATGCGTGCGTTAAACAAATTATCACACAAACTTGAAGTATCCACAAGTTGCATGCCAGATTGCATATGCTGATAGTGATCTTGTTACCACTTTTGATGTTGCTCAAACAATTCTTTTTGGTTTTGAAGAATTGCTTAGTAGTGGGCTATTTGTCTTCTTGATTCTTCAACAATGTGTGTTTTCAAGTTATCACACAAATTAGATACACCTGATACGATATGCTGCTTATATATGTTCAACATCTCTTTCATTTGTTCTTTAGTTACATAGTTGGAGCCAACAAAAGTAGAACTTGGGCCAGCTCCAACTGAAGTATATGTCCTTGAAGTACCACTCACCAGTCGGCATGTTATCAGTGTTATATGGGATTTATTGTGGTACATTGTTGAATTCTCCATTCACAATGCCATCTAATATATTATGTTGTCTGTCCGTTACAATTAAAGAGTTCTGTACCACAGTATTTGCAATTCTTTCTCTGTAGGCTGTAACAGTGCAAGTACTTAGATCTGTAATTGTAATGAAATATTAAAATGATTTATTATGAATTTCTTTTTCAAAAAGGACAAAAAAAATATAATTAAATGCATAATGTAATGTAATAAAGAACTATAATTAAATAATTAAATTACCTCTTGGGTAGTAAAAAATTACCTAACTATTTTCTCCGTCAATATTTTATTTAGCTTCCATCGTGCATTCGTGGACTCTGTAATGTTTTATATTTACGACGTCCAAATTTTTGTCCAATTTCTGGAAAAATTTCATATATCTAGTATTGAAACATAATCGAAAACAAATATTAGATATATAAGATTTATACGAGTAAACTAAACTATATAGATAGGTGAAAAAAAATACCTAGAATGCAATTGGATATCCATGTAATGAATATTTACATTTGCTTTACTTATTCTGTTGCATTCTCTGTACTCGTTCAAGTTGTGATTCTTGCAGTGAGTTTAACAAAACAAAATATGCCTTACGACCCCATGGATACACAAGTAAGTCGTCAAGATGCTCAACAATGCCAGAGTTCTGTAGTCAATGAATCTTCCAGTATGTTTTAAAACACATTCTACCAACATTATCGTTCGAGTTTAAATTTATTATCCTGATCTTCACATAGGTGGAATACTTCAAAAAGCATTCTCATACTAATTCTTTTTGTACCATTAAAGTATTGATTTCTAAGCTGATCATTATTGAAGTCAAGAATGATAGATACCTCATGGTAAGATAATCTGGTGATGAGACAAAATTCTTGCATACCAAAGCGGGTCAAATGGTTATCTAGCTTCACCCAGACTTCATTGTTTTTGCCAAAGTTGACAAGTCTCATTATAAGTTCATGTACTAATTTGCTACTGAATTGTTGTACTTCTTCTACTCTATAAATAACTCCATATATAAATCAATGAAAATTGCTATACATTAAAGAAGTTTGTTGATCCGCATTGATTAGCTCTACAAAATCTTTAAGGTATTGATAATTTGGAAATTGAGTAAAAGTAGCAGAAAACTACTGGTTTGGAAACAGTATATATTCTAAAGACATCTACATAAATTATTAAAAAATCACAATCCATATTAATAATAAAATTTATTTACAAACAAATACAATTCGAATTTGAACTGTGCGTGCGGACGGACAGAGCCGGCGCGGATCTAATGTCCGCGCTGCGCGGCCCGATGTCCACACTTGTCTGTGCTATGCCAACACCAGATTTGCACTGCGTGGAGCGTATGTCTCCAGTCCGCGTTGCGCGACATCCACACCACGCAGTACGGATCTGGTGCCCACGCAGCGACACCCCAACTACGCTGACACTCAAGAGTGTGGTTTAGATTTACCTTTTCGACGGTGGATTAAGTGGTTGGCGTTGGCAGCAGCGTGTTGGCTTGGGTAGGTAAGAAGGAAATGAATGTTCAAATTCTTTTTCTAAAGGAAGCAAATGAATGTTCATTTAATTATAAATTTAATTTCAGTCATTATTATTTTAAGTCTTAAATATCTATTTAATTTAATTTTTTTTAAAAAAATCATGAATTGATATCCAAAATGAATTTACATTAATTATAAAATACACGGTTTTTTTTTATTTAATTTTAAGTATAAAAAACCGTGCTTCGATGAAAATTGATGGTGAAACCTATATTCTAGTTCATTACATTATTACCATAATTAGATTTAATTGATAATTCAAAAAGAAAACAGCATTTTGTAATGTCGAGAATGCTTTCTACCTTTTTTGTGTTTTGAATTTTGTAGTTTGGAATGCTACATTATTGACTAAATGCGATGAAATAAAACTGTAAATATTACAATAAATATTTTATCTTTTTATTAAAAAGTGTGTAGACGCAAAATGTAATAGATAGATTGTACAAGTGTTATATTCATATATACTAGTAGTAAATGTACAAGGATTACCGATTATAGTAGCAGCTCACAATATTTACATTCTAAACGATAAAGAAAGAAACAAAACCCCATAGCAATTCCTTAATCTCTTAATCTCAAAAATAGCGAGTCCTTAGTTGGTAGAGTTGTAGCTGAAAATGACTGCAGATAGGTGAGGTTGCTTGTCTTACTTTACTGTCAACTGCTACAAAAGCAATGTAGATAATATTCATTCATTTTTTTGGTTGTCGATTTCATAACCTCTGTGAGTTTTCTTTATCGACTTCGAGACTGTTTCAATAATTTCATCTGATGTTTGGAAGAGAGACATTTTTGTCATTGTTGCAATTTCTTTGGTCTTCGTGGAGACTTCTGTGGCTTGGTTGTGCATTTTGTCTTTGCCTCTTGTATCTTTCTTCATTTCAACCGGGTTACTTATATCAACTATGGTGCTCAAAGGATTTGTTTCAGCCGTTATAGCTAAAGGCTCGTTGTCAATGATTGCAGCTAAAGAGTTGAATGCAAAGACGATTTCGAATTGATATTTGAAAGGATTTTGACGTTTTTGTGTCACCTTTAGATAAAATAGGAATTCTGTTTCACTTTCACTTTCCATTTCAATGAAATTATTGATTTCTACATAGTTTGCTATAATGTTTCAGCTGCATTTCCTATAATGCTTGCATCTAACGATCCAGATTTATCTTCGAGGTGCACAAAAGCATTTTCTATGTGGATGATTTATTTCCAACACACATATTTATATAATTTTTGAATGAAGTATATGTTTAATGGTATAAGTTACCTTGTAATAGCTTTTGCATGTTCAGGCTTGCATAATCGACATTTGTACACTTGATCAAACTCTGCGTTTGATGTTTTCTTGCAATTGTTGTAGGGCATATACCAATTTTTTTTATTTTTTGAAATGACTTTCCAATGTGTTTTTACCCAATAAAATTTCTTCTGTAAAGAAAAAAAGGTTAAAGAAATAGTAAGAGAGGAAAATGTGTAGCTTTTGATAATGTTTATTAAATAATATAGAAAGAATGCATTTATTTACTTATATATTGAAAGAAATAATTTAGAAATTATCCCAAGATAGACTCTCAGTAAGTCGGTAATTTGTGTGAATTTATCTTCAGTTGGAGGCGATAGTTTTGGTGAGCTGATAGCAACAAATGACTTATTTTCTGTAAGCTTGTCAAATCTTTCTTTATTAGCTGTCACCGTATAAGAAATATATATTAAATTAATTATAAAAGTTATTGTATTATTCTTTTTTTTTATGCACATGTTGAAAAGGTCAGGAAGATTATTTATTTTGTGTACCAATCTCTATAGTCTGCAATAGCTAATAGGTCAGAATTGATGAAGAAGATACTGTTGACTTTGGCTTGAAAGGGTAGTGTGTAGTGCCTGCATAAGTGAAGAAAGAACAGCGAATGTAACTGTGTAATTTTGCAGGAGTGTTATAAATGAACGAGTGTGAATTGAACATACTATTGTACGAAGAAACCTTAAGATTAGTCGCCCATATAACAGGTCATGTTGCAAGGTTCTCATGGATTGTAATGCATTCTCGTTCAACAAAGCTATCCCATAGGGTGAGCATCACTGTTTGGAATTGTTTGTCTATCAATATAACATCATGAAGAGCAGTTTTTGTACCACAATGGGTCTGGATAATTCATTTTTGTCTAATGTCTACAGCTACACCTACAAGAAAGAGAAGTTATTTATATGTATTTTGTATGCAGTAAATTTCAAAAATATAAATGATGAAATTTCTGGTTGTAAAGTTGATGTTTAAAAGTCTTACTGATGTTGATATTGTTATCCATGTGTTGCTCTAGTTCATCAAATGGAATAAATTACTATTGTGAGAAGAGGAAGTTCAAGTTGTTCTCATGTATGTTCTCATGTAATTCTTCAATCTTTATTCTTCCTGTGATGGTCCACATTTTTGCATCAATCGAGCTTTTAAACCGATTTTTGTTATATTTAACTATTACATTTGAGATAACGTATGTTTTTCTAGTTGTAGCTGATCATTAAGTGCTACAATATTTGTACCATACATTGTTGTTGTAATTTGGTTACCCTGTTTAACATTAGAAAAAGTTGAAAGTATTTACAAAATAAGCAGATATAGTAATAATTAAAAATTATTGTACCGTTACTTCTACTTATGTACCTTTAAATCTATTAGGACAACATTTTGGTATTTGCTAGTAGAATTACGAGCAATCTTTGTGATTGTTTTCCAACGATGACTACTTTTACAGACCAATTAGTCTATGAAATTGCAATCTGTGGGATAAATTCATAGAGTGCAGCCATCTTTGATATCTGTGATTGAAAAGAACAATAAGTAGAAATGAAGACAGTTGTACGTATAAGTTTATTATTCGAAATTTAATATTATAGAAGAAATGTAAGAATATCAATAATAATATGAAAGGGAAAGGAGAAATTTTAGCTAGAGAATGTAAGAATTACCAGTAATGAATATGAG
The DNA here is from genome assembly GCA_903798385.1 of Fraxinus cuspidata. Taxonomy (NCBI): domain Eukaryota; kingdom Viridiplantae; phylum Streptophyta; class Magnoliopsida; order Lamiales; family Oleaceae; genus Fraxinus; species Fraxinus cuspidata. The sequence continues at coordinate 11,809 of CAIGRP010081695.1, read as the reverse complement.
ATAGAGTTTTTAAAGTGTTGGTAATTGGGAATGGGAAATGTAATATGTGTTTTCTGTTTACATGTTTCAACTTGAAATATAAAGTTAAGGTATTTATAGAATATTTAGGACATAAAATTTGAGTGTACAAGGGATAAAGTCAAAAGTACTAATGTGGCCATATGAGTTGAATTGTGATGGAAGGATTATATAACAAGAATTATATGTATGGGATGAAGTGCTTTCGTTTTGTTTTTAGTAGGAATGCAATTTCTTTTTTTGTTGCTTATTTATAATTTATTTAACTAAGATGTAGATATTATACTGAATAAGCACTCACCAACTTAACATAATAGGACTTTATAAATCAGTTAAGTAATATTTGAATTGATATTTTGTTATGTGCGTTGAACTTATGTGGATTAAAATGGAAATAAGATCAAATATAGAGAATTGAACTGAACAGTAATATTAAACTTAAGAATAAGCTTAATTAACAAACTAATTACAGTGGTAAAATTCAAGTATTAAATCATTATTAAATGAGTAACGAAGTTCAATTGTGATCAATATCCTATAAAATTGAAAGTATTAATAGATATGTGCCAGTTCAAAAATATCTACTGGAAGGAAAGTTATCATTTGGTAGATATTAAAAATATATGTTATTAAATATTAAATATGTATAATGTGTAAAGCAAGAATTATATGTATAGGATGAAGTGCTATGAATGTGATTTTGTTTTTAGCAGAAATGGAAAAGTAAAAGTTGAAGTTTTATACAACTATATGTAAGAATATAATCGTTATTGTATAGTAGTGAGAAGAAGGGCTACATGAATGGGAGTGAATAATTTTCGAAAATTAATATGATTTTTTAAAAAATGTGGTAATTCGAAGTGCAAGTACCTTGATTTTGTACATAATCGTTATTTATTGTACTAAAAACCAAAACAAAAGTATTAAATTAGTGGAAATTAAAATTGTACTTAATGTAACAAAATGTTATGAGGTTACGGTTTAATTAGTAGAAGGACGAAATTTATGTATTTTAGCTATTTGAAGCAACACTAACAAGGTAAAAATGTTCAATTTATAATGTAAAATAAATGGTAATCTTAAAAATACAAGAGAAGTTGGAATATCTTTTGTATACTTGTGAACTAATAAGAATGTGTTTGTAGCTTAAGAGAAATTATGGTGGTAAGATATAATGAAGAGAAGAATGTGTTGATGAAAATCTAAAGACAAGTACGCACGAAATCATCTTCGCACTGCGCGTCATGCTCTTCGCGCTGTGCGGAGAATTTTGTTTGTAGGGTGGATCGGGTTGCGCAGAGAGACGAAGATTTCTCTTCTCTTTGCGCTCCGCGCACAGATGTAATTTCTGCAAGAATTACATTCTTCTCAAATTTCTCGACAAGTAAGTCATGTTCTATTGCATAAACCTTCGGAAGGATTGATATTCCTCAGTATCATGACAGGATAGTTTATCTTAAGCTTCTATTCATATGGTGGAATATTATTTGAGGTCAAACTATTCAAAAAATCTTCTTGCAAGCTCTGTTCTGATTTATCGACTGCTTCATCAAAGCTATAATACGTAAATATTTTGACTAGGAATCTGCTCCAATATAATCTTGTTAATATGATCAACATATTCATTTCTACGTGTAAGAATAACTCAATTTGCCATTGCATTTAAATTGTGACCATATGTTTCTATATTTGGAAAGACGTGATGTATTAAAGTTTTAAAAGATATTATTTCATCATCGAATGGTACAATTATATTGTTTGGAAGCTGAATTTAATTACAAAAATGTTGTTGTTATGTTCTGTTTCCAATTCTTAACAAGTAATCACAAAAAGTAGGATCAAACTTCGCCCTCATATTTTCAACTAATGGTTGATATAATAGTAGAGGCCATAGATCAGAGAAAACTAAGTTAGCTTTCATTATGTCTTTTTTTTTTCCTCTTGGTACCACTAGTAGAACTTGTCAAAAATCCCCTCCAGAACCATGACTTTACGACCAAAAGGCAAGTTACAATCGTTAATATCTCTTAGCATTTTATTCGCAGCTTCAACAACATACTGATTTATCATGGGTGCTTCGTCCCAAATTATTAACTTACACATTTTTAACAAAATTCCTAAAGAAGATTGCTTGCTAATAGAGCAGCTTACTTCACCAAGTATTTCTAAAGGAATTTTAAACCTTGAATGAGCAGTTCGACCTCCAGGTAAAAGAGATGTGGATACTCCAGAAGATGCAGTTACCAAAGCAATAGAATTTTGATACCTTACAGTAGTTAATAATACTTTATATAAAAAAATTTACGTGTGCCGCCTGGACCATCAATGAATAAAGAAACATTTGATCCCGATGTTATTTTTTCCATTATTGTATTATATGCAAATTTTTATTTGTCATTTAAGTTTGCTGCACAAACATAGCTTCCTTCAATATTCAAATTTGTTGTCTCATCGTCAACCATTCTCCTTAATCTGTCAGTTTCATTTATATTTATATTGAATGGTACCAGTTCAAAGTCATTTATGTTTTTACCCAAAGATTCTAAGATACATTTAATATCCTCTAGAGCCCATAGTTAAGCAACGTGTGAAGGTATATTTTCATGTACATAATCATCAATCATTTAATATTTGAATTTAGTCCACAATAATTTCAAATCATTAGGGTTGCAGAGCATAAGAAGTGTAGCAAAGAGGCATATTAGAGAAATATGCATTTCATAAACGATGGCTTCGGATAAACATTCTTCACAATGATTATCTCCATTTAATAAACCATGTAGAAGCGCTACTTCTTGATATGTGACAACAGTGATCCCGTTAGTGATCCCGTTTGAAGTTCGTACATCTTGAAATAATGTTGGACCTCGAATATGATTCATAAAAACACGGAGGAAATCTCGTTCTCCTTCAAATGGATTTACTATAACAATTCGTCCTATAACAACTTGTTTCTTTCTGCGAATTTAAATTTCTTTTATTTGCATTCCAAACAAAATGTATTGGGAAATCTCGATACAAAAGAGTACGAGCAAACTTATTTGCTTCATTCATTTGAAAAAATTCTGTCAACATTGTTTTTTCTTGTATTTTCATTCTCAACAACAGTAAATAAATCATCCTCATTGTCGTACGTTATGTGCTAATGATTTTTGATGTGGAGCTGTAAAGAATACTCAATCGGGCAAATTTTCGACAGATTGAAGGAAAAAATCCTCCACATAGATTCAGGTGGAGATATTCATCTAACAAATTGGTAAGCATAAATTTTATCTATTTCTTTCTCTGTTTCATTTGTGCGGACTGAAAAATTGATACGATCACATCATTTGTACACATATTTGTACAAATATTTTACAGTTTTGATAGAAGAACATATTTCATCGTTAATGTGGCAGTCAAATTTTTGCACTTAAATAAGGTTTGTATGATACAACTCATCGGTTGTCTAACATATGACCTCAAACTCAAATAGAAATACCATTATCATGATACTTATATAATGGATATGAGTTTTGACCAAATATAGTGATATTATAGAAATCCCTTGGGTATTTGTTTTTACAACATTTATTTGCCTCCATACAACATTTTTTGGATTCATATTCCCACAAGGGCCATGCATATTATGTCTAGCAATAACAGAATGAAGATGATGTTGTTTATTTTTGTCAGGAATTTTACATGACACTAATCTATCGACCTCTTAAGAATAAGAGATTTTATGTCTAAATTTGAATATTAACAACATATGTGTATGCAGAAGCCCTCTTTTTTGAAATTCAATCACATATATATGTGCAATAACAGGGCCTAAAATACTTGCTTTGTATAAATCATGTTTTAATTCTTCTAATTTTGATCTAAATATACGTACAATTAGATTTGGTCGATTTTGAACTTTGTCATTGTTTTTTAGTTCTTGCCTAATCTCAAGACAATTTGGATTACACGTTCCATAATGTTTTACAAAAGACATTCCATCTATGTATCTTAGTAGCATATCACGAGGCTACATGTAAAAGATTGTGGTAAAACAAATTTTCTTCCAACTTTGGATCCTCTTGTTTCCTCATTTTAAATATTGCTTACAATACCTTGATAAAATTCAGCACGAATTTATTTTTTATTATTGCGAAAATAGTCTAACCTAGTAGTTTCAATCTTAACATACATATCTACAACATACTGTTGAAATAATCTACCATTATAAAGCAACACGGACTTACCAGAAGGCCTGATTTGTAATTTGTACAAATAATATTCTCAACAAGAGACCTGAGTACATTTCTTCGCTTGGCTGAGCGCTATAGTATCCAAAAAGAAACCAAATTGAATACTAATTGTTAAGACAAGATATTGTAAAAAATGGAAAACTCTAACAAAAGATTTTCATTCTCTTTTTCGATAAATTCAACTACAGAAGTAGTTATGTTAGGATAAACATCAGATTGCAGCATATGTTGAGGCTGAAAGTATGTGCTTCTGTGTCTCTCAATGCCTTCATGCCAACCACATTCCACATATGGGAAGAGTAATGGATACTGCAATGGATCATAACACCCATGATAGTAATGAACTCTTTGTGAATCATCAGAATAACCGTATATAGTGATATCACGGGTACGGACATTAGCATTTACATCATCTTCAACCCATATAACAGCTATTTGAGATGCTATGAGTGTATTAAAAACTTTTTGATCAAGTATTGGATCGCAACGTATTTGTATTTGATGATCATGAAAGTTAGTCATATCACTTAAAGACCTAAAGAATTTATTGTATGTATTTGTTTTCAAGATTTCAATTAAAAGAATCAAAGTAGACTCAACAAAGTTTAATGAAATTTTCATGCGATTTTTAACTTCATTATCTATATCATAAAAATATAACTACATATAAGAAGGCGTATTATTTTGTGGTATAAGTTCATTTACATAATGATGCACTTGTCCTTGTTCATTTACATAATGATGCACTTGTCCTTGAACCCTGAATGTGTAAATACCTTTATATGCTTTAACAAGTTCTTTATCGTATTTCACATCAAATGAAGTGATAGAAAAATGGTTATTATATTTTGAATTGGATACAATGAAGTTCTTTATAAGTAATAAATAATACAGTTCAGTTGGTGAGTCACATATAAGAAGCTTAACTTTTTCATCAGAACAACAAAAGTCTTTACTTTCTCTATAAAATTTGCATGCCTTACAATGTTTACAATAAATAGAAGCGGGTAATATATATGCAGTAGATGGTATGTTCAATCCGTTAAAAGTTCCTTCTAATTCAGAATTGAAAATATATGCTTCTTCATTTGAAGTTGAAGTGTCAAAGTCTTGATGAATTATGGATTCATGTAGTTGGATAACAACAGAAGAATTATTTTCAGATAACATAGGGTCATTTCTCCTTTTGTGATAATCACTGCAATCAGTTCGAAGACTACTTCGCCTATCTCTCTGTCTTTGATTTCATTGTTGGTGAATGGAAGATCTATATAATTTGTTTCTACTTCCGAAGGCAGCATTAAAGTTAACAAGAACATTGTCTTCATGAACATAAGATTCCAAATTATCCATAGCAGTAGCAGAAGGAATTATTGAATATTTGAACTCCAAAAGGTAAGCAGTATCAACTATGACAATTGAAGAACACTATCTATTAGCATATCTGTTCGCACTAAACTATAATAAATATTTGATTTTTTTAATTTTATAAAAATGTAATAATTATATAAAATTAATTACACTCTCTAAAAACACAACATAGAAAATCTGAATTTTAGCAACGGGATTTAAACATTAAGGACAAACATGCATATATGTGGAAAAACATTCAGCATGACAATAATTGTTGGCATATGTTATAAATCTGATAGAGAGTGAAAGCTCTTCGACAACAACGGTTGGTTTTGCTTTAACAACCACCTAAAAACACAAAATCAAAGAGAAGTTAAAACTTGGACGACTTGTGCACATGAAATCGAAAAGGTCATCGGAAATCCCCTTTGTCCTTCCAAAAAGAAACAATAAGTAAGATCCCAATACCAAAATAGAAAAAAATAATAACTGACTAACCTAACAAAGCTCATAATAGTAGTTCACTTCCCGAATTTGTTTGCATATTTCTTGTTGTTTTGTTTTGTTGTCCGTAGATGAGCAATTTTTTTGCAACAGTTTGGTGTGATCGTCTAGAGAGGATTTGTTGTTCTTTATGAACAGGAAGATGAGTTTTTAAAGGGGTATTTATAGTTAATGATTGAATCCGAAGGGAAAACTAAGTAAATTATTTGTTTAAGTCAACAATGGAAAGAAATAAAGCAGCCACATTAATTTCATTTATGTACATGAACAGATAATTATTGTGTGTAAGTCAAATAAAGCAGCCACATTAATTTCATTTCTCTGCATGAACGGTACAAATTATTAGGCCTCTTTTTGTGTGATTAATAGTGTAGAACGAGTTGAACTTCATGATGAAACCCCAAGTGTGAACACTCTATTTCAAGATGAATAGTAATGTGGCATCCTCTCTTTTAAGAGAAAAAGGATAAGGATACTATTGATCACACATGTCAAACGGTTGATTATATGAGTCCTACAAATAAAAGATTAGAGATCTTATACACACCTATGAAAAGTTGAAGACCCTTATAGAAGTTAATTGTAATAAATTTGGGGGTGAGCCGGGTTTAGCCCTCGTTTGACAACTATTATTTGGAAAAAAATAGAGTTTTAAATAGTAATTTTTTGAAAAATGTTTAGTTAAAAGGTAAAAAAAAAAAATTTGGATTACGTGCAGAATATTTTATTGTGTAAATGTCTAGTAAAAAATGAATATCTGAAAAGAAAACAGTTTTAAATAATGGTTGTCAAACAGGGATTTAGTTTGTTAGTCATACATTTGTATCTTTCATGTCAAGTTAATTTATATGAATAGTCACTCTTGATCTTTGACACTGGAATAATGTTATTTAGTTTCAGTGGTACTTGAGTATCAGCTTATGTTATTACATTTAATAGGTTCTATTAAATGAGTTTGTGACTTTACATTTAAATAAACATATTATTTAATGTCATGTTATAGTCATCTAGAAAAATGTTTAACAACAGTTGTGATGAATAACATTACTCTTGAATGGGATATATACGTTGATTTTCATGATTGCAGCAATGATTATATCACCACACACTACACATTTACAAATAATTGATTTTTTACATTTCCACTTCTTTTTCACTAAATATGCTTCAGTATTTGTAGTATATTATATGTGAAAATTGGAAAATATATTCATTTCCATATATAATATGCATGGAGCTAAAATAAGTGCAACAAACACGCCCTAATAATATATCTCCCCCAATTCACGTCTCAAAACCTCAAACACCCGTTTATTCCTTCTAGAATGGAAGCAAGAAATCCCTAAATTAAAATAAGGAGATCTTCAAATCACCAGAAGGAATTTGCTATTCGTATCACAAAATGTGATTCCACTATATTCTCTGTCCAAAAAGTCAACTTTGCTCACTGCATTATCTTCTTTCTGGCTGTAAAAAATCACTATAAAAACCCTAACACTTGAACCTGTAATTTCACCATTCCAACTCCAAAATCAAGCAGATTTTCCACTCAAAATCCTTCCCTCTTTATACTTGTTTCTGAAGATGACATCACCGATTTCCCGATTGTCATGGATTCACACAAGAAGATGAATATTGCAGAAGAATCTCCAATTGCGGTGCCTATATCCCGCTTTATGTCTATGGATTTAAAAAAAAAAAAAATTCAAAGCCAAGATGCAACTAATACACATAATGGTACACCAAATCCTCCATTTTCTCTAGTTTCAATATGAATTAAACAGCCAAGCCTACCATCTAAAAATAAAGGGACTACCACACCCAAAGACGATGGTGTTCAAGCTCCATCTAAAGCGTGCCTTCTAAAACACCAGACAATATGGCTGCAAAAGTTAACAATTTACACACTCTATCTAGGCGCATGACAAGGTCGATAACCATGTTGTCGTAATCAAAGGAAAGGCTTAACCGACATTCTGATGTTCGAGGTCTGCATAACACTGTAATTAAAGTTATGAAGAAGCCCATCTCGAAGAAGGCTGGCAAGAGGAAAATGCAAACTATAGTCATCGAATCCAGCTCCAAGAAAAAGAAAGTTGCTAAAAATCACTAAGCAAGTTGTTTTCCCATTCCAAAAATAATTGCTTCTCGAATTATATTTATGTTTATGTTGTAATATAAAATGGTTTTTTCCATATAGAATTGTGTAACAGACATCGTGATTTCGATTATATTAACCAAATTTGTATACAATTATTCATGTTTTGTCCAATTAAATGGTTATGTTTCTTGATTTGTGTATAATAAATGATTTTGATGCTTATCTACACAATGTTTGTTTGTGCAAGTATATGTCTCATTCATATAGTCAATGCATATCAGTATAATATTACATAGTTCTAATCTAATTGACATTTACTATTAATAAATAATTAAGATCTATTATGAAAATGTGCAAGGTTACATTTTTTGTTAATATGCACAATGTAGCCTTACAGAATGTGTATTATACTACCATGCACAATGTAACCTTACACTTTTTAATCCGTGCTTTTAAAAACTAACATTGCAATATGTTAAAATTGTGTCAATGTTTCGCAAAAAGTGATGCATGAGATGACAATTGTACGTTGATGAGGTATTTATATTACGCATGTATAGTATTTCATAAAATGCATTAAAATAACAATGTAGAATCCACGTTAAATTTATTTTATCCCGATATATGCATTTCTAACACATCATATTTTAACATATTCTTGGAGTTGACTTATCCTCACTCAAATAATTTAAATTTATTTTAATGCAATGTAGGTAGAATCTGCATTCCACATCCCCCGAGAACATATTTGGTGCAAGCCTGAATGTGTTTTGTGTAGGGATGGCAATGCGCCCAGCCCCGAATAGAGCAAAAAACCCCGCCCCGAACTGGGTGGCGGGGCGAGGGTGCCCCGCCCCGCCCCACCCCACCAAGAATAAAAAAAAAATTTAAACGGGGCGGGAACCCCGCCCCGACCCGACTAAGGCGGGGCGGGGCGCGGGGCGGGGTTGGACTCCTAAGTCGCGGGGCGGGGCACCGCCCCGTTGCCATCTCTATGTAACATAGTTTCCATTACTGACTTAGATTATTATGGAGTACTTAGTATATGTATTTTTATGTACCATATACACTGCACCCCATGATATTATTAGTGTGACTCGATCGCGTGTGTGAGATTTGGGATGGCAATCACATGTTAGTAAGGTGACTTTGAAAATGATTGACCTTATTTATTACACTTAAGCTCAAGTTTATAAAAAGCTTAATATATTATATTTTTCTTTGGAGCCTATTTGACTCAAGCAATTAAGTTTACAGGATTTCTGATAACCTGGTGTCTATGGTCAATTGACTTGGGTTAACCGGCCTAAAGCTCGCTACATTTTAGTTGCTTAATGGAGAAGAGTTTGCACTTAAAATGTGAAAAATAATTATGAGCTTAAAATATTGAAAGATGTGATAATAATATATACTCAAATTCAGGGGGAGAAAAGAAAATATCAATACAAAATGAGTTTTTATTTAAAGGTCCTAATGCGTTTTAATTGGTTTAACTTTCATAAGTAGACGAATACACTTATTGACAGTGATGTTTAGCATGTCTTTTCTCACGAAATTAAGGTTTGGAGTCATACTTACAAAGGATTAGTAACACTTTACACACATGAGTTACTTATACAATTTACTCTATGTTAACTTGAACTAAGTATGTGAGAATATTTGCTGTACATTGCTTATACTTGTGCATGCTAACAACAACATTTTTGAGTTATTATATATTAATGTTAAAAGTTTTTAATTATCGGTTCATTCGTCATTTGAGACAAAAAGTGGGAGAGTAAAGTAAATTTTGTAAATGAGAGAATTTTATATTTTTAAAATTTTTGTGATAGGGGGAGATTTGTTGATGCATTGCAATCCATACAATATCTACCTAGCTGTTTGATATTTGTGTGATGCTAATGTTTTTGTTGGTGTCTGGATTAACATTAGTGTTACGTCTCATTCTAGCTAGTGTTGCTATCATGTGTTTAATTATTTTGTTATTTACTGTATCACGTACTTTTACACTGGGTATTTGAGTTGAATTTCAGGAAACGAGTTTAATAAGGAATACAAGAGACATCAGTTTGATGAAACTTGGGTAGTTTAAATTTTGTATTAATTTTTCTGACTTATTGTATAATTTTGTCATCGAATGCCAAATTGTGAGTTTGTTAGGTTTTTAGTGTTGGCAATTCTATGGACAAAAAGATAATTTGTAACGTGTTGTAAAAGTCAAGCTCCTAGAGTGCAATTTGTATAAATTGGGTTACACGGTCTGGGGTTCGAGTATGAAAAGATGAGAAACACGGCGCCAACTTCTCGTCCAGTTGGCGCTTCAGCGACAAAAATAGAAATTCGTCGCCCGACTGTCGCCGAACTCTCGCTCGAGTGATAGTGCGTTGCTCGCTTGTTGCCAGCTTCTTGCTCGAGCGACAGGCCGATCCAGAAAACCTTATTTTGCTATTTTGAAGTATTTTTTCGACCCATTCAATTTAATTACCCTATCCTATAAATGCATAAACCTATGCACGAAAATATGTGTGGTTTTTTATTGTGCCTCTTCTCTATAACATATTCAAAAGCCTATTTATACATTGATTTCATCATTTCACTCTTGATTTTATACAACTACATATTTGGGAAGAATATCAAACCTATTGAATCCGAAACACCACCTACTTCATATTGGTCATAGGAAGACACTTTCTCGGTTGAATTTCAGATGCTGCTGGAGATTAAGAGATATTGTACTACAAGCGCAGGAAGAGCTCAAGGCCGTGGAGCAGGTTCTTGGAATTCCACTTGGAAGACATAATTGCAGAAGATTTTGGAGCAGATCTTGGCGTGGTCTTGGAGCAGACCTTGGAATTAGCAGGAAATAGATCGGGAAGTCTAGTGGAGTTGATTATATAACATTTGACTGTAAATCACTTCGTGTTGTCTATAGTGGAGGTAATTGACTTGGTCATGAGGTTTTTACCCAACTGAGGTTTCTCCATCATCATATCGGTGTTAATTATTGTTTTCCTTATTACTGCTGTATTCAAACATATAATAAGTGGACTTGTATGCTTAATCATCTAGAAATAATTAAAAGTAACTTGTTACTTTTGATTAATTTATTCCGCACATAGGGTCAAAACTAAAAACGGATAAGTGACAACTATTAGATAACTTAAAAGCTGTTAAGTTAGCAATCCGTGTACTGTTAAGTGGTATCCAGTGCAACACCCAATTTTTCAAAAGTAGATACATTATTTGTAAAGCCTATAAAAGACTAGTTATTGTAAGCATTAGCAACAGGTCGATTTGAATAAAAGTACGAGTGCTGTCTTAAATATTATCATCTCCCCTCCATAGTTTCCAACAAAAGGGCCTTATCTTATTTACAGGTTACCTATAATTAATTGAACACTTCATAAATTAAAACTTTCCACACTAAATAATTTCGATCTTAATTTATAATAATAATCGTGATCATACACATTTTATTACTTACTCAAAATGTAAATATATGAAAAAACTATTCTAATAAGAAAAATCATTAATTAATTAAATTATTCAACAAAGAGAATCGAAATATACACTTATCACACAAATAAGAACAATATTT
>CAIGRP010081684.1:0-12116 GCA_903798385.1 Fraxinus cuspidata | reverse complement strand
AGCTCTAATATTACTCGCTGATCGCACGATCTATTTGTCGTATGAATTTTTTTGTGATAGATCTTGAGAAAGATCTAATGCGTTACACTCGTTGTCCCTTGTGGTCCGGATCAAGCCCATCATGTGTGAGTGGGAGATGTTAGAAAAATATGGGTCGTGGGTTGCCCATGTGGGATGACCCGACCTACAAGTTATTAAAAAGGGTAGGAGAGAGTAGTTTGAATTTGATGTTCAAACATACAACTCCCTATAACTACCCTTAACTCCCATACAACCTCCAATGAATATGGATTGGAAAAGGAAGAGGGAAAAATATGTCATGAAAAAGAATGAAAATTCGTATAGAAATTTACACCAAAATTGGAAAGTCCTTAGAACCATGTTTTGGATATGAAATCTCACAAAAAGAATGACACTTAGATTGTGAATAATAATCCCCTTCCATTGTGATCGAGATTGGGACCATTGGAGAACAAGAATTGCACATTTTGGAGTTTTGGAATGTAAGGTGATTCAACCGTGAAAAGATCTTGGAATTCATCATTTTAAGTAAGTTTCTTGACCCGAAATTCATATTAAAGAATGCTGCAATTTCTTACAGTCACATTGTCCTTCCATGTATCTTCGTACCAATTACCCCCTAAATTTCTTTGTGGGCTTCCTAATTATAATAATGTGTTTAGTAGCTGAATCTAAATTTGTATAGATCTTCGTGGAATTTTTTTGGAAGACGGCAAACCTCAATACAATTTCCTTCCAATTCATTTACTTAATATTAAAATAAAGTTTTGTTAAATTTAAATAATTATCCGACCTATCACGGACATAGTTTCTCTCTTGTAGTCTACCTAAAGCCGTCAAGCGTCACCTTCTTAGTTCTTTATATAATTATTATAAATGCATGTGTATATTTATTTAAAAAGTCAGAATCACATTCTCTCTCTTAAGTCAACTCACGAGTGGCCTTATGCAAATTGTGGTTTCAGTATATTTGAGAGTCGAGAAATCATTTGTATCATCCTTTAATTTCCTCACTTCTTTGGTGGAGGTCTCGTCCGCAGATTCTATCTCCTCGCCGTAGTTGGTTCAGGGCCATGGGAACTCAATTACCTACTCCAGACAACAAATACTTCTACTACAGACAAGATGTAACACTCTATTCTTAACCTTTTTTCTCTATACACAAACGCACACACTATATATTCTCATTGTCATGACCCATCTCGAATCACCCTAACGGACCCGACTTCATGTCTTGCGCCAATGGTAGATACCAACTAAGTGTCGGTCCCACCATCAAGGCAACTATGACCTGCTTTGACTGTGACATACTTTAATAAAAATTTGACAGAGTTCTCCTTGTAATATGGACTAAAACCACCTGAACAATAATCAATATTCTCCAACCAGTACATATAATTTAAAACAGGGTACACCAACCCCTCAAAACCCAAACTATTCAAAATAAAATACTGGAAAATCAATATTTACTATGCTTTACAACTAAAAGTTCCCAAATGCACTAAAGATACCAAATATGCAGTAAGCCCATGATAAACTTTTACTGACAAAAGCTATGTGTACCCCAAAATCGATATGAACTAAATACACTAACAAAATGAGTCAAACAGCACATGACAATGTGTGTGACTCAACTCGGTAGATCGACAAGCTCTCTGAACAATAATCAATATTCTGCAACCAGTATATATAATTTAAAACCGGGTACACCAACCCCTCAAAACTCAAACTATTCAAAATAAAATACTGACAAATCAATATTTGCTATGCTTTACAACTAAAAGTCCCCAAATGTACTAAAGATACCAAGTATGCAGTAAGTCAATGATAAACTTTACTAACAAAAGCTACATGTACCCCCAAAACCGATATGAACTAAATAAACTAACAAAATGAGTCAAACAGCAAATGACAATGTGTGTGACTCAACTCGGTGGATCGACGGCTCAAAAGTTGCTCAACTCAGCTACAACCTATTAAGGAAAAAGGTGACAAAATCTATGAGCTTGTAACTCAGTAAGTGGATAGTTTACAAATACATATATTAATTCCACTGGTACACATCTATCGAAAAATCTAATTTATTTTCTCACATCTTTAAGAACTTCTAAATTCTGGTCATTTATAATATAACTAAACATGCTAAAATCATAAAATTCTTACTCTTTATTTTTGTAACTGAATAAGCTGAATTCTATATTCTGAAATGAACAATTATCTGATATTTGAAAATCTACGAATCTACAATTGAATAAACCTAATATGATACACTAAAGAGTCACATCAATAAGTAACAAATGAATAGCCTTACTCACGTACAGAGTAATCTCGATGTACAAGTTAAAGTCATTCAAATCTAATAATCTGAGAATCTAGTCATACGTTCGCAGAGCTGCCCCAAAGGCTAATCATCTTAGTACACGGCCCAAAGCCTATGTGTGTACCAGAGTAGGTCCCAAAGACCTCCGACTAAAATCTGTGTCATAACATAGTATAAAATCATAATGCTAGTGCTAACTCATAAATTAGATTCGAGCTGATAATGATAATAATTGATACAATAAGACGATTAAGTATATTAGTCGAATTCAGTAAGCTAAAATCTGAAATCAATAAGCTGAACTGTAAGCTGGAAAATGTAAGCTGAGAGTTAATAATCCACAATGTACTAGATAATCACATCAAAATATACCCCATGTAATCATCTGCTCATGATCTGAAAGTTATAACGTTATATGCACATAAACTGTCTGATCTACACTTCTGTACACGGCCGTAGCCCCTCAGTGCACAAAGTGAAACTAACATAGTCATCCTTATACACGGCTGTAACCCCGCAGTGCATAATAGGTACCCTTACACACGGTCGTAGTCGCTCAGTGGATAAGAGTTATATTTATACACGGCTGTAGGCCCTCAATGTATAGGAGTTAAATACACGACTCTAGTATATGACCGTAGCGCCTCAGTGTACTAGAGTAAGATGACTACGTTGGGTATTTTCTGATGGTTTCAAAGTAATCATGCTCATTTAATAATTTCTCGAAATAAGATATCTCATGTAACTAATATGCTTCTTTAAAAATTGAGAATCATTTCAACATTCATATTAAATACACATGATTATAAGTTTATAAATCAAAAATCTTCTTTTTGAAACAGTATGTTCTCCACTCACAGATTTAGGCTGGACTAACGGGGATTGTATGTTGTTCCCTCGTCCAAATCCCCTCCTGAAATGATTACATACAAACCACTTGAATTCCATCCATATAAACTGTAAGGGATTTCTCAATAATAACCCATAATTAATATCAAAATGAAATATGTAAATTCTACAATGAGCAATAAGCCGATACTTAATATTTCCATTTCGCTTGGCTAATAAACATAAATTCACTTAATTTTCGAATCACTCTACTTTCCTAACTCGTTAATACTAACTTTTCCCAGCTGCCTCGACGAGAGTCAACAAGATTTTCCTGTCAATAATCATCCACATTCTTCATTTCAAATTTCTTTTACTAAATACATAAATCTTATCAAAAACCCCTTTCTTATAATCTCAATATTCATCTAAACTAAGAACTCAAGCACAAGATAGGTTATTTTTAACCAATCTAATTTAATAACATTTAACATTCACAAAGAAAATAGCAAGAATGCCAATTTTTTTCAAAATTTACGGATTAAGCCACATATATCAAAACCCTAATATCCAATTATCATTCCTTCCAATCCACTAGAATGCATAGCTAAAAATGCTCAAATAAATAGCTTCCTTATCATATATATATTTTCAAAGCTGTATACTAAATACCCTAAATTTTTGCCACAAAACTGAACCACAATATATTTTGAATTTATCTCAAAATAGAAGAAATTGAGAACCCAAACTTTGATCTCTTTGATGGCTTTCTTGCTTCTTTTTTTTTCTTTTCTTTTTCCTCATTTTTCCCTTCTTTCCTCCTTTTTTCTTCTTCGTTCTCAGTTTCTTTCTTCTCGGTTGCGTGTGTGTGTGAAAATGGATGGGAAATGGGTTTCCAATTGCCAAGTTAATGGGCTTCTTGCAAAAGAAGTCCCTTCACTTTCAATGATACATAAGTAAATCATCAACTTTACATCTAATACAACTTAACCCTCATGTTTTATCAATTATGGAATAAGTGCCAATCAAATGATTTGCTTCATTTAAGTCCAATTTGACTATGGCTTTTACAATTCCACCTTTGACTTTGACTAATTAAAATGGGTTGTAACAATCTTACCTCCTTAAAAGAATTTCGTCCTCGAAATTCGATGAACTTCTGGCTAATCGATGAATAGATGAGGATATTGAGCATGCATCTGGTACTCGTTTTCCCAAGTAGCCTCTTCTACCGCCTAATTCCTCCAAAGTACATGGACAAATGAAAATGTATGGTTTCGCTGAATTTGTTCTTTTCTATCTAGAATTCTCACTGACTCTTCTATATAGGTCAAATTCTCCTTCAACTGAATTGGTTGAGACTCTAGAACATGAGAAGGATCTGCGATGTACTTGCGGAGCATGGAAACATGAAAAGCATCATGGATCTGGAATAATTCATCTAACCAATCTAATCGATATGCAACTGGGCCAATCTGCTTAGTAATCTGATAATGTCCAATATATCGTGGACTTAAATTTGCTCGTTTGCCAATCTCAACACCCCTTTCCAAGGTGAAAATTTCAGAAATACTTTATCTCCAACTGCAGATTCAAGATCCTTCATGCGCCTATCTGCAAAACTTTTCTGTCTGTCTTGTGCTATTTTCAAATTTTCTCTAATCAATTTCACATTTTCTAAAGCCATTCAGGGCCTACTTTCTTTCACCAACTTCATCTCAACATACTGGCATTCTGCACTTTCTACCATATAAAGCTTTATAAGGAGCCATTTATATATTAGAGTGTTAACTGTTATTGTAAGCAAACTCCATAAAAAATAAATAAGTATCTCAGCTACTTTTGAACTTTAAAACACAAGCCCTCAACATACCATCAAGGGTCTATATAGTCCTCTCTGATTGGCCATTTTTCTGAGGGTGAAAAGCTGTATTGAAATGTAGTTTAGTACGCAAAGCTTCCTGCAAACTAGGGCAAAATTTAAATGTAAACCGAGTATCTCTATCAGATATAGTAGACATTGTAGCACCATATAAGCTAACTATCTCATCCACATACAACTTTGCCAACTTCACACTAGGCCGAAATTTAAAAGTAAATCAAGGATCCCTATCTGATACCATAGATAATGGAGTACTATATAAGCGCACTATCTCATCCACATACAACTTTGCCAACTTACTCAAAGAATAAGTGATTTTGATTGGCAAACAAATCGGGTAGTCTTGGTCAAACGACCTACAATCACCCAATGATAATATATACACAACTTCAATTTCAACCCTTTCGAATAAAAATACACATTAACCTTCGGTGATCGATAAGTATGGATGTCTCTTGCAATGTAATAACACCACAATTCCTAAATTCAACCCCTAACTAACCAACTCTAAATCATGCTTTAATCCTGCCTCTTCAACAATCTACAATACAATACATAATTTATCAGTTTACTTCATAACACTTCTAAATTCTAAATAATTCATTATCATAAATCAAACCCTCGTACCAATGCATAAGCCTTCTTGTATAGTACATACTAACATTTAATTAAGATAATGTAACCCAAGGATACCATTCATTTGACAATCATCCTAGAATTTGGACTATCCAACACATCATTCATATATTCCATAGTAAACAGAGCTCAATAAGAATGGACTCTTTATTCAGGTTATCCAAAAATAAGATCGAAATATAACCCAAATATTGCATTATTGAAATTTCATTAAATTCAAATTAACTTCATAATTAACTCGAAGCTTCCAAATGGTATATTATAAATCACAATAATCTAAGAAATGGCCTTGACAAAAGTAATTAACTTAATACTCCAAATATATCATCACATTGTTTGCCTATAAAACGACCATAGCATTCATTTACTTGCTATTAGCCATATCATGCTGTAATCATATAATTCCATCACGTACTTATAACCATATTATATGCCCTCTAACATTTAATCATATTAATTTTCTTAAGGTTACAATTAATAGTCATCATATTTATTATGTGGACCTTTCACACATCAATATGCTACCAACATTTCGTATTCTAATTTCTCAATCTCCATAAATTCCAACTCTACTATTCTCCACTCTATTCTTCTTTTCTTATTCTATAATATATTTAGCCACGTTTCATTCCTCAAACCATACTTGCATATATGTGGAAAATGATATGCTAATCAGTCTTTCCATTTTCCTTACCTCAATGCATGTTCTTTTTACTGTGGTTTCAGAATGAAAATCAATATGTATTTCTTCATCTCACTTCATTCATATCTTTTTACCCAATTTACATAAATATATTTATCCAATAATTTTCTTCCTTAAGCTACGATTTATCCCACTATATGTAATCCTTGTGAAGTCTATCCATACCTCTCTCACTTCTCATATCAATAACCCATAAATAATCAAAATGATCAAAGTAATGAATGTTAAATTCCTCAATGTATAACATGCATAATAACAAATTGTTATCTATCAATCATCAAATCACCACTTCTCTTTTACAATTTCTCATCATATAACATAAGTATATACCATCATGAATTCTATCATCATCTCCTATAAGTGGCCACAAATTACCACAACTGATATCCTTATTTAACTACTATTTCCGTCTTGTGTATTTACATTGATATCCTTTACTAAAATGACAAGATCTAAACTAATCATCTACTCTAACTAAAGCTTACACTTGTAGATCATCTTCGATTTTAAAGTGCACTAACGTATAATCAATGAGTTTCATAAAACATTATCGTAGTAGAAGTATTCTATTCATAAGTTCCCAAAAATAATCCAGCTGAAGAAACATCGATCAAATTGACAAAAAAAGAAAAAAAAGAAAAAAAAGAAATGCATCTCTGCATAATATTCTGGAATATGACCACAACATCCTCTTATCTCTTTTTTTCTTAATACTCTCCATTTGAAACATATTTCCTTGATCTAGTGTTCTTTTATCTTATAGTCAACTTTACTGCCCTAATTTTTCTACACCCCAAAGAATGGATTAAAACCAGACAATCATATACATAATAAGATCATTGATAGAAATATTGATTACATCAATGCATGTACATCATCATTCCATACTCTACCAAGTAGTAATCTCCCCAAGAATACTAATAAATAAAAAAATTAACATCTAATTCTTTAAGATGATCAAGATTCCTTACATAATTTGTCTCCTAAAATAGCTCAATTACAACATTTGTCAATATCAATTATATAAAACTTATACAAGAGTCTTCCTTGGAAACACCCATAAAACAATTTTATAATCACACACTAGTGATCATATACCCACGTCAAGAACTTGTGAATAGACAATCTATAAAATCATCAAAACTCTTACTCCAGATTGATGTTCTATGCAAAATTGCACTCAAATTATGCATACACCATAATATCAACCCAACTACTAACAACATCTCCAACCATTAGATAATTTCAATTACTATACTTACATTCTTCTATCATTTTGATTCCATACATCCTAGTAGCAAGAGCTTGAGAGCCTGTGATTTCTGCCACCACGGCCACCCATACTAAATATGCATGAGATGTCAATGAATGAACAATGAATACTTTCGAAACTTTATAAACCATGCTCTGATACAAACTGTTATGACTCGTGTCGAATCACCCTAACGGACCCGACTTCATGCCTTGCGCCGACGGTAGATACCAACTAAGTACCGGTCCCACCATCAAGGCAACTATGACCTGCTTTGACTGTGACATTCTTTAATAAAAATTTGACAGAGTTCCCCCTGTAATATGGACTAAAACCACCTGAACAATAATCAATATTCTCCAACTAGTACATATAATTTAAAACAGGGTACACCAGCCCCTCAAAACCCAAACTATTCAATATAAAATACTGGCAAATCAATATTACTATGCTTTAGAACTAAAAGTTCCCAAATGTACTAAAGATACTAAATTTGCAGTAAGCTAGTGATAAAGTTACTGACAAAAGCTACATGTACCCCAAAATCGATATGAACGAAATAAACTAACGAAATGAGTCAAAAAGAAAATGACATGTGTGTGACTCAACTCGGTGGATTGATAGGCTCAAAAGCTCCTCAACTCAACTATAGCCTATTACGGAAAAAGGTAATAAAATCTATGAGCTTGTAACTCAGTGAGTGGATAGTTTACAAATACATATATTATTTCCATTTATACACATCTACCGAAAAATCTAATTTATTTTCTTACATTTCTAAGAAATTCTAATTCTGGTCATTTATTTAGAACTGAAACATGCTAAAATCATAAAATTCTTACTCTTTATTTCTGTAGCTGAATAAGCTAAATTCTATATTCTGAAACGAACAATTATCTGATATTTGAAAATCTATGAATCAACAACTGAATAAACTTAATATGATATACTAAAGAGTCACATCAATAAGTACCCAATGAATAGTGTTACTCACGTACAGAGTAATCTCGATGTACAAGTCAAAGTCATTCAAATCTAATAATCTGACAATCTAGTCATACGTACGCAAAGCTGCCCTAAAGGCTAACCATCTTAGTACACGGCCTAAAGCCTGTGTGTGTAGGAGAGTGAGTCTCAAAGACCTCCGACTAAAATCTGTATCATAACATCGTATAAAATCATAATGCTAGTGCTAACTCATAAATTAGACTCGAGCTGATAATGATAATAATTAATACAATAAGATTAGTAAGTACATTAGTCGAATTCAGTAAGCTAAAATTTGAAATCAATAAGCTGAACTATAAGCTGAAAAATATAAGCTGAGAGTTAATAATCCACTATGTACTAGATAATCACATCAAAATATACCCCATGTAATCATCTACTCATGATCTGAAAGCTATAAGATTATATGTACATAAACTGTCTGACCAACACTTCTGTACACGTCCGTAGCCCCTCAGTGCACATAGTGAAAATAACATAACCATCCTTATACATGGCTGTAGCCCCTCAGTGCATATTAGGTATCCTTACACACGGTCGTAGCCCCTCAGTCGATAAGAGTTACCTTCATACACGGCTATAGCCCCCATTACATAAGTGGAAATAACATAATCATCCTTACACACGGCTGTAGCCCCTTAGTGCATAATAGGTACCTTTACACACGGCCGTAGTCCCTCAGTGGATAAGAGTTACCTTCATACACGTCTGTAGCCCCTTAGCGCATAAGTGGAAATAATATAATCATCCTTATACATGGCCGTAGCCCCTCAATGCATAATAGGTACCCTTACACACGGCCGTAGCTCCTCAATGGATAAGAGTTACCTTTATACACGGCTATAGCCCCACAGTGTATAGGAGTCAAATACACGACTCTAGTACACGGTCGTAGCACCTCAGTGCACTATAGTAAGATGACTACATCGGGTATTTTCTGATGGTTTCAAAATAATCATGCTCATCTACTAATTTTTCGAAAATAAGACATTTCATGTAACTAATATGCTTCTTTAAAAATTGAGAATCATTTCAACATACATATTAAATAAACATGATTATAAGATTATAAATCAAAAATCTTCGTTTTGAAACAATATGTTCTCCATTAACAAATATAGGCTAGACTAACGGGGATTGTATGTTGTTCCCTCGTCCAAATCCCCTCTTGAAATGTTCAAACACAAACCACTTCAATTCCATCCATATAAGTTACAAGGGATATCTCAATAATAACTCATACTTAACATCAAAATGAAATATGTAAATCCACAATGAGCAATAAGCCGATACTTAATATTTCCATTTCGTTTGGCTAATAAACATAAATTCACTTAATTTTCGAATCACTATACTTTCCTAACTCGTTAGTACTAACTTTTCCCGGCTGCCCCGACGAGATTCAACAAGATTTTCATGTCAATAATCATCCACATTCTTCATTTCAAATCTCTTTTAACTAAATGTCTATATCTTATCAAAAATCCCTTTCTTATAATCTCAATATTCATCCAAACTAAGAACTCAATATTCACAAAGAAAATAGCAAGAATGCCAATTTTTTTTTCCAAATTTTAGGATTAAGCCACATATATCAAATCCCTAATAACCAATTATCATTCCTTCCAATCCACTAGAATACATACCTCAAAATGCTCAAATGAACATGTTCCTTATCATATATATATCCTTCAAATCTGTAAACTAAAAACCCTAAGTTTTTACCACAAAACTCAACCACAATATATTTTGAATTTACCTCAAAATAGAAGAAATTGAGAACCCAAACTTTGATCTCGTTGGTGGCTTTCTTCCTTTGTTTTCTTCTTTTCCAATTTTTTCTTCTTCGTTCTCGGTTTCTTTCTTCTCTGGTACGTGTGTGTGTTAAAATGGATGGGAAATAGGTTTCCAATTGCCAAGTTAATGGGCTTCTTGCAAAAGAAGTCCCTTCACTTTCAATGATACATAAGTAACTCAACTTTACATCAAATACATCTTAACCCTCATATTTTATCAATTATGGAATAAGTGCCAATCAAATGATTTGCTTCATTTAAGCCCAATTTAACTATGACTTTGACAATTTCACCTTTGACTTTGACTAATTAAAATGGGTTGTAACACTCGTTCTGTATTTAGCACTTAGTACTCATTCAAGTTCTAGTAGTATGTGGAGTGGGAGGTGTTCGAGGCCGATAAGAGTTGAGGTAGGAAGAAGATTAATTTGTTTTCTTTATGTTTTCTTTTTGATTTATATTTCTTTATTTCAACTAAAACTTCTGATTACTTGCGTCATATGATGAGTTTCTAATAGATTTTTTTGTTAGATACTGGTTCAAAACCATTGTGAAAATAGAAGTCTTCTTAAAAACCATAAGCATTGGATCTGGATGATTTAAAACGCGTTGTAGTATTCTAATTTAACTACACGTGTAAAAACGAATACCAGATCATTGAATAAACTAAATTCTTGATTCTTAAAGCTTTGATCCTGGATGTTGAACTTTTATAATTTAACTACACGTGTAAAAGTGAATACCATATCATTGAATAAACTGAATTCTTGATTAATAAAGCTTTGATCCTGGATGTTGAACTTTTATAATTGCTAAACTTAATTTGCATTTTTGTTGCTATTTTCAAACTGTTTTCAATTTTCCAAAACACTTAAAACCTATTTCATATGACATTTCTGAACATGTATTTTCGAAAAAAATAATAAATTTATAAAACTTATTAGCAAAACACATGCATATGTTTGGCTTCTAGTGTGCAAAGTGTCCATACATTTCAAATTTTTGCATTCATCCCTATTTCACCGTTTGATCGTGAAAAACGTAATATTCATTAATCTTTATCCAATTTCTCAATTAAAAATTGTCAATGACAAATATACCCATTGTTCTTTATTTTCCTTTCCTTTTCTTTCTTTTTTTTTTAAATTTAAATAGGAGGGTATATTAGTCATTTTAATTGAGAATTTGAATAAAAATTGATAAAAATGAATTTTTTCAAAATGAAACGTAGAAATAGGAGTGAAAATGCAAAAAATTGAAACATATGGACGCTTTGCAAACTAAAAGTCGTGCTAATAAACCAATTTATAACATAAAACTATAAAAACATTTTTGACGTTTTGAGTGTTTTCAGAAACAAGTGTTTAAATAATTTTTTTTAAATTTTTATTAAAATATCAACATAAATTTTAGCAAATAAAATTTTCAAATTTTCAAAAATAAAAATAATAAATAAATAAATTCTAAAAATAATTGATAAATTCTAAAAATAAAAAAAAAATGAAAATTTTGAAAAATGAAATATTAATTTCTAAAATAAAATAAAAATTATATTTATAATTAAAAAAATTGAATGAACACGGATAGAATTTTTCTCAGTTCATGTCATTAAATTTTTCATATATTTTGAACTCTATTTATTTTGTTTTACTTTTGTAGCGAGAAAAAAT
>CAIGRP010081672.1:0-15587 GCA_903798385.1 Fraxinus cuspidata | reverse complement strand
TTTTGCATAAACTTCGCTTAAACTCTAGTTTATCTTTCTGATTTAATCATGTTTTAAGTATAAATTTTGTCTTGTCTAGTTTAAATGTGTAAAAACTTAAAACTTGATCATCCATATATGATTGACAAATGAATATTTTTTTATTATTATTTTGGATTGTGTTGAATTATATTTTCATATGTTTATGACTTTTGCGGTTTAGTGCATTTATATATTGATTGAATTTTTTTAATATTATTTAATTAAATATTAATAAATAATCTTGTTATTGCGATGGTCAACGGCCTCCCTAGCTGGCTCAATATCCTGGATCCGCCACTTTCAAAATGAATACATTTGTTCAGTACACTGTGAGAAGATCATTTGGCGTTTGACAAGATTGAATGATGCATTTGCATGTATATTACATTATCACAATCTAGCTTTACCAACATCAAATATGGAGCTCGAAATTGGGCTTTAATTACCATTTTCACTAAATTTTAATGAGTAGATTTTATGCTGTCTTATTTACTCTAAAAGTTTAATTAATGGCTTTGTCGCATTGTACGAAAGTTTATCATTACATTTGCAAGCGAAATGTAAAAGAAAATAAAAATAAAAGAATATGTGTAGTTCAGAACCAGGTTTACTTCCATGAGCTGAGATAATAATAACTTTACTAATTAAAAGGAGATTAACGGGACTAAGCGAATGGCCCAAGATAAGATATTTTAACTTTTCATATTGTATAGATGTAACGGATCCGTCTTTTCACCTTGTCGTTGAAGTCTCTTCCCATTTCTTCAACGGTCATATTGATGGTCCAACATTCCTGGGATTTTCAGTTTTAACAGTTCTACAGTTTCAACAATTATGAAATTCAATTTCATCATCAATTGGTTGGTAACTTAAGCCATAACTTGATGGAAGTTTTTGTCCCTAAGCATCACCAACGAAAATACAGCATACACCATCAATTAAGAATGTTGAGAGCTTGAAAGTGCCATTACCTAGAACAAAGGAAAGCTTCTGAACCGATACCAGTAACTGGAGGTATGATCTATGGTCATTCAGTTTTTTCAATTTGTTTTCACCTTAAGAAATAGATCGATTTTCTCAATCTGTTTTAAGAAGACTCTCATTTTTAATAATAGAGATATGTTAGCTTCTGTATTTCTCTTGTCATGAGTTACTGTCTTACTGGTTATAAGCCCATTTGATAATTATGATCATTTATTGGGCCATAATCATAATGTCTGTTTCCCTTTTGAATCAATTGTTGAACTCATTTTATTATCAAATTAAAAAATTTTTTAGGCCATAATATATTATCTTCATAATGCATGTTTTCTTTATGAAATTAATAGTTGGACCATCAGATCATTTACTACGTCTCAATTCTATGTACAGAGAGTTTAAATGATATGATATGTTTATAGGGCGGTTTTGGAAATAATAAGCATTTATAACTGGCTCAATATCTTCAGTGGACACGTGCATGTACATTTGGGTTAATTGTTCATAATTTAATTCTTGGGAATGCATATGTTATTTATTTATGTTTCAAATAATATATATGCAATTTTAGGATGTGTTAAAATATGAATTATCATCATATTTGGTTTGCATGTATTAATTACTTTTAAATTATTACATGCAATTCTAGAAAAGTTAAAATGTATGCATTTGTAATGTCTATGAGAATATTTTGCGCATAATCATAACATGTTAGTTTAAATTATGAAATAAAATCATATATTAAGATCGGGATCACATAAGGATTAAGGACATTAAATTGTAATTAATTATACTTAACATAATAAATTTTATCATTTATTATATTTATATGATTAATTAGAATAAAATATCAAATTATTTTATAATATTCATATAGGATGTATGAATAAGTGCACAATTTGATAGTTTTATTATAAAATTGGTATTATGGTAGAATATCAAAAAAAAAAAAAATTTGTTCATAAATATGAATTAAATACATAATTTGATAATTCTATCATAAGTGATAATTGAATAAGCTTGAATTAAAAATTTAGCCCACAAGCAATTTTTATGTCATTATATTCAATTTTAGCATGATTTACATTGGTAAAATAAGCAATCTAATCAATAAAGCCTCAAATTTAACATAAGATTTTTTAATATTATGCAGCTTCACAACCTGCAAATTTCTCTGATATTTGTTGTGATATTTCCGAATTAAAGGGTGATAACTATAAAGTATGGAAGGAAATAATTCTTCTTCATTTAGAGTGGATGGATATTGATTATGCTATTAGAAAAGTCGAACTATCTAAAATCACTGATACCAACATTGTAGTAGACATTACACTTCATGAAAAATGGGAGCGATCTAATCGTCTCAGCATGATGTTCATAAAGACTAAAATTCCTACTAGTATACGTGGTTTTGTCGATCAACATGATAAGGTCCAATACTTGATAAAAGCCATTGATGATCAATTCGTCGCTTCAGATAAGGCATTAGAAAGCACCCTTATAATGAAGTTCTCATCCTTAAAGCTCACCAGTGTGAAAGGTGTGTGCGAGCACATCATGTAAATGAGAGATATTGCAGTTCAACTTAAGAAACTCGACGAACCTTTCAAAATCTTGTACAACACACATAAAGATAAATGGTTAATAAATGAATTAATGACTATGTGTGTTCAAGAAGAAAGGAGACTAATAATGGAACAAGATGAAAGTGTAGTGTTGACCACAACCCGTGGGAAGGGAAAGACTCAAGCTTATAAGTGAGCAAAATATCTTATCCGGAAACAAGAAAGGCTCACATGTAGAGGCTATAGGAATATGCATTTTAACTTTGAGTAGTGGCTTTGTTTTGAAATTGGATATGACCTTTAATGTTCCAAGTTTTTCACGAAACTTGATCTCAATGTACCCTTGGGATATTCCTTTAATTTTTTAAACACATCATTCAGTTTATTATATAATTTTGATTGTGTAGGAAATGATACTTTGTCTAATGGTCTTTATCGTATTAATTTACAAAATACTGTCACTTATAGTTTGATGCGTGTTCATACTGGCACTAAACGGTGTAATAATAATGAAGACTCATCTATGTTGTGGCACCTGAGATTAGGACATATCTCAACAGATAGAACAAAAAGATTTGTGAATGGTGGGGTACTTAGTACTCTAGATTTTACTGATTTTGACACATG
The DNA here is from genome assembly GCA_903798385.1 of Fraxinus cuspidata. NCBI lineage: Eukaryota > Viridiplantae > Streptophyta > Magnoliopsida > Lamiales > Oleaceae > Fraxinus > Fraxinus cuspidata. The sequence goes on along the minus strand of CAIGRP010081672.1, from coordinate 12,396 downwards.
TGTGGACTGCATTAAGGGAAAGCAGACGAATAAGTCCAATAAATGTGCTAATAGGAGTTCAGACATATTAGAAATCATACATACTGATATATGTACTTCAGACATGGACTCACATGGTCAGAAATATTTCATTACCTTTATTGATGATTACTCAAGACATATGTATCTCTACATACTTTATACTAATAACGAAGCATTAGATGCTTTTAAAACTGTTAAGACTGAAATAGAGAAACAATGTGAGAAGCAAATTAAGATCGTAAGATTAGAGGACAAAGAATGGACAAGCACCTGGTTCGTTCACTAAGTTTCTTCAAGATCATGATATAGTTGCTCAATATAGCATGCCTGGTTTACTAAACCAAAATGGTGTGGCAGAAAGAAGAAATAGAACATTATTGGACGTGGCGCGGAGCATGCTTAGTAGCTCCAATCTTCCTAAATCCTTGTGGAATGAAGTACTTAAGATGGCAGTGTATATATTAAACCGAGTTCCAACTAAGGTTGTCCCAAAGATGCCATTTGAATTATTGAAAGTTTGGAAACCAAGTTTATGACATATGTGCATTTGGGGATGTCCATCTGAAGTGAGAATCTATAATCCACAAGAGAAGAAGCTAGATCCAAGGACCATTGGTGGGTATTTTATTAGATATATCTAAAGGTCTAAAGGATACATATTTTACTGTCCATCTCATAGTGCTAGGGTTGTGGAATCAAGAAATGTTAAGTTTCTAAAGAAAGGCTTGATAAGTGGGAGCATTCTAACTAGGAATAAAATTTCTGAGTATGATCATTTAGAATCTCAACCTTCCACCTTAGGTGATAGATTAGTCATAGTTCATAGCATCCCTAAAGTACAAACAGGTGCCGAACAACCAATCATTGAAATTCCACAAACTACTAACAATGTTCAAATACATCAAGTGATTTAGGAATTACGAGAACATCCTGAACAAACACTTGAACCAAAAGCTTCTCATGAAGATGATGGTATAACATTAAGAAGATCCACTAGAATAAAAAGGTTAGCAATTCCTAGTGATTATGAAGTGTACCTACAAGAACCTGACCACAATATTGGAGTCGAGAATGATCCCGAATCATTTTGACAGGCCATGAGTTGTAAATAGTCAGAATTTAATTTGACTTTAAAAACACACTTGCATTCCAAGGGTTTCTTGTAAACCCCATGCTTGCTAATAGTCCAAGTGTTGTTGGATACAAGTGCATAAAACTCTGTATCCATGGCTTCACACCAGTCTGGATGCTTAGATGCCTCAGCAAAAGACTTAGGCTCATAAACAGTAGATAAATCCAATGTATACTTTCTCTGTGTAGGAGACAACTTATCATAATTCAACCAATTTGATATGGAGTACTGTCTTCTATATTCAATCACTTTAAATTTAGATATCGGGTCAGGAAGTTTGTTGTAGACTTATAAAACCATTAGTCAATAATAATGAATTTAATGTACTTTATATGATTATTTTAATGGGCTAGTTGCAGTTTGTATTGCTAAATTGGTAAATTTTTTTTCTGAAAAGTGAAAACTATAAAATTTATAAGTTAATAAAATTAATTTTCTAAGTGTTTTCATTATGTAACCTATGTAGGTATATCTGTTATATATGTACGTATGCGTACAGAAGAGTGATTGCACAAAAGATAAAAATAGGAACAAATAAACCTTTTGATTTAGTGTACAAGTTTTTTCTTCATTTTTTGTTAATTTTATTCTTTTAGTTGTTTTTAATTTTTACGGTACTTTTGGTAACCAAGAGATTTTCGCCACCAAGAGATTTTGAGTTAGAATTCTTGCTAATATTTCTTGACAGGCTACCATGTTATTTTGGGATGCTCATTTTAGTGAGTCCAGTCAGGAACATCTTGTAGCTCACCTCTTCTCTCCTAGAAGCTTTGGTCGGTTAGAAATTTTGCACGATTTAAAGATAAGGTTGCAAACTTACATAGAGTTTGTGCTAAAGTAAAATGTTGGTTACATAAATTGAATGGTATGCTAAAACCAAAGAAATCATCTCTTTCTTTTTCTTATTCACAGGTGGTACACATCATTATTGTGCCAATATAAGTCAACACTCCATTTCTTGTAAGATGGTTCCCACCACAATATGGTTTTTATAAACTAAATATAGATGGCGCTATTGCTGGAAAACGAGGTCAGGCTGGTTGTGGTGGTTTGTTTCGGGATTGGCAGGGGAAGGTAATTTTTAAGTACTATCATTATCTTGGGGTTAGTGCTTACACTTTAGCGGAGGTATCAGCTCTTAAAATAGACCTTCAAATATGCTATCTTTGGCTTAAAGTATATCTATAGGAACAGATTCCAGTGTGGTGGTTCATTGGTTTCATCATCATGTTACCATTCCTTGGTCCATTTAACTAATTTGGGAAGATATTTTAGAGCTTACTTAGATTACATCTATTGATATATCACATATCTATTGCGAAGCAAACCAAGTGGCTGATTTTTTAGCATGTCTTGGATCTCTAGGTCTTTCAGATTACATAGAATCTATTTCTAGTTTCCATATTTCTACAATTGGTTGTATTTGTTTAGATAAATGTAATTTGCATTCTTTTTGCTTTTCGTAATTGATTGTAACCACGATTTTCCTCCATCATAAATGAGGGTTTACTAATGAGATAATACCGCTTTAATATATGTTTGGAACGCTAATGAGACCTAAGTTCATTCGCTTGCGCGATGGCTCCATTGTTATCACAATACCGAGGTATGTGATCAACAATGCTGGGAACTAGTCCAAGTTTATTAATGAAGTTTTAGATCCTGACCACAACCCTTTGTTGCTTTTAAAGCAGTGATGTGTTAGGCTTCTATTAATAAATTAGCGGTTATTTTTAGTTTGGAAAATTTCCAACTAACTGCTACATTATTAAGAGTAAACACATATAAAAATTGAGACTCGCAATCATCTTAACTTGACAGGAAGTTAGCATCGATGTATCTATCAACTCTCATTTCATCTTCTCCATGTAGATTGGGATGAGTCAATCAAACTTCTAGATATGACTCTATAGATCAATTTGCTCCTCCCACATCTTTCATGGAAAATTTCTTTGACAACTACAATTTCAACAATTTAAATATAGGGACATCGTTTACTATTAATAATATGTCATCTCTATATAATAACAGGAATATGTTAATGCTCTCACTGTTTTCTTCTAAGGACATGATTCATCTTCGTTATTGATAAAAAACAAACCTCTTAATTGTCTAATGAAAGAGAAGATTCCAGCTCCTAAAGGGTTACTTCAATCTATATGTGGATCGATCTATCTAGCATATCTTTTTAGCATCTTTGTAATCAAAACCTTCGGACTGTGTAACGTACACTTCATCTTAGATGCTTTCCCAAATCCTTTTTTAAACTTCCTCTTAGTACTCTTAGAGGAATCAATGGTCAAGATTCGCCCACTATTAAATTTGATTCACATTGTTGAGTCCATAATCATCCACTAATTAAATATTCATCATATAAATACACTTCTATATAACATCTAACATTATATAGAAACATGTTTCAAGTTTCTAGCAATTAAGATCATTCAAACTAATTTAGATAAATGGTTCAGAGCAATTAAATAATTAATTAATCAAATTAATCAATTAATTTAATTAGCAGGATTATTTAATAAAAATCTAATTCTAATTAAATACCAAATTATATTCTAACTCTAATTCTAAGAAAATTTCAGGGTAAGACAATTTAATTAAAATCAAATTAGAGTCCAACTCTAATTTTGAATTTAATAAAAATTTTAATTTAGGATAAAATTCCTAAATAAAATAAAATTTAATTCAGCGTAAACGTTTAAAATTTATGTTAAAATCCAATTTCAATGAGAATTCTAAGACTCGTAAATTTGAAATAAAATTTTAATTTATATCAAAATTAAAAATGCAGGTCAAACCCTTTCAAAATTAAATTTAAATCCCTTTTTAAAATTTCATTCCAAAACCTTTTTGAAATTTTGGATTCTGACCTAATTAAAATTTATAAACAGACCCTTCAAAATTCAAAATTGCATAATGAGACATTTCTTTAAAAATTATAGTTTGATACCGAAATCATATTGCAAGCAGGCCCTGCAATTTCTCAAGTTGCATTAGGAGCCTAAACCTCTATTCGAACCACCCGAACCTTAATCCTTTATTCTCTTAGTCGACGTTGTTTCCCTTTTCTGTGACGGGAACCACCTCACTCAGGCGGCGGCATCGCGTCGCCTATAGCAGCGACCAGTGACGGACCCAGGATTTCGAGTCAGTACGGTCGACCGTGGATCGTCGACCGTTGTCAGCAATAAAATATTAAGAGCCCTGCTTGATACCCTTTTTTTTTTTTTTGCAAAAAATATATTTTGGAAAAGTGATTTGAAGGAGAATGTGTGGTTAAAAATAAGGANTCATCAATAAAATATTAAGAGCCCCGTTTGATGCCGTTTTTTTTTGCAAAAAATATATTTTGGAAAAGTGATTTGAAGGAGAATGTGTGGTTAAAAATAAGGAAAAAATTTTAAATTTGCACATAATATTATTTTATTGAAAATGTGCGGTTGAAAGAAGAGATAAAAATATATTTTGAAAAAAAAAAGGAAAATCAAACAAAGTCTAAAATTTAAATATAACAATTATTTTGTTTAAACTGAATATATATAATTTTATTGTAAAAATTAACAATATTCACCAAATAATATTGTGGCCAAGTTTTGTATAATTAAAAGGAAGAGTACTGGTTCGAATTTTTACAATTACATTAAAACCGCTAAACGTAATATATATTATTCTGATAAATGTGTTAACAAATTCCATGAGTGCCACAATGGTCAAGAGTACAACGTCCTAGTGAGAAGTCATGGGTTCAAATCACCACTCTTTATTCATTTAATTTTGGTAAAAAATGAAGTATTTAAAATGTTTCTCACAATAAAAATGTTGGTGAGGGACTCGAAATTGGGACCTTGCGTGTATTAATACAGGTTCTAGCCAGCTGAGCTACAAGAGAAGTATGACAACATAAAAACTTACCAGTTATATAAGTTTCAAAGTTTGATCACTATCAACAAAAAAAAAAAAAAACTCTTTCCGGTGGATCCAGCACGCTAGGCCGCCGAGGCTCACTGGGCGCTGGGTCCGCCACTGGCAACGACTAACATATGCCTCTGCACACTGTTGTTGCAGCAGTGTAGTAAACGCCATTGCAGAGTCCAGTAGCATTTATGCCATTTTGAGGTGATCATCAACACGCTGGGCAATGTGTATCTTGTGTTGCCTCCATGATGGCGACGATCGTCACCGCTCCATGCTGTGTTTTGACCCATGTTCTTGATAAAAAAGTTAATTTTCTTTTAAAAACAAACTTTGAAACATGGAATAGTTTTTTTTTTTTAATTGCTAGATACAAGAAAATCAACAACAATCAACTTTTGATTGTTGCAAGATGCAAAAAAATTTCTAGCAAGCACAAAGTAGGCTCTGATATCACTGTTGAGAATTTACTTAATCGTGTATAGCGAAATTTAAAATAATTTCAATTCCCAGTAAGGAAGTGCTTTGTATTTAGATAAAAACTATTAATTATATCTTTAGTTAATTTTGTGAAGTTCTTTTACAATCTTGAATACGTACAATCACAATCTACACACCACAACTGTTCAAGTGTCCAGCCTTTGATAGTAATCCACACACGGAACAAGAATGAGAGAATATTATTTTTTTTTCTTATGGTAGCAAGATAATGATTGTATTATGTTTTCCCAACTCTAACATCTTATTAATAGAAGTTCAAGTGAGATTGGTCCAACACTTAAATTTAATTCAATGTTTGATTAATCTTGGTCCATCAATTAATTAATCTGACTAATTAACGCAACATCTAACATCCCCAAAGTATTAGTGACATCCAGTTGTAATAGGGACTCTTGATTAAAGCAACATCCATCCGTATTAGTGACTCTTGTTTAAAGCAACATCCAGCATCCTCAAAGTATGACTGGTCCCATATAAGATACTATGATGACATCAAGTCAAATGACCAATTTCACTACAGAACGTTAGAGATTCATTACTGACACAAAGATAGTTATTCATGTAGAATCTCCCTCAACTAGTTTCCAATATTTCGTTCTTTTAACGAAACATCTACTTGTCCATTTAAATGTCACAACATTTTAGATTTTGAGATCAGCTACTCACTTCATGAGTATGAAATTTCACACGTGATTGTCTATCTGTAATAACGATACTTACGATTACGGATAATTTAAGATTCAATTATATGTAATTTATTTCTTACTAACATGACTCTTTGTGATTAACGAGATTCTAAGATTTGAATTTATGGACTCTATTAATTTAATTTATTTGAAAATTAATTCAATAAAATAATAGATCTTATCATAAATAGATGCATTAAAACATATTAAAAGTGTTTACATCCAAAATCAATTAGGTTTAGGGCACAACACTATATTAAGACGCTCGTCAAAATGTATTCATTTGTCTAGTACACTATAGTTAGGTCATTTGGGGTTTGAATATATTGATAAACACATTTGCATGTATATTATAAAAATCTAGCTTAACCAACATGGGATACAGAGCCTTGAAATTGAGCTTTAATTACCATTTTTACCAAGTTTATCAATTAGATTTTAATTAAAAGAACGTTTGTAAATCAAAACCTGGTTTACATCCACGAATTGAGATAATAACAATAACTTTACTAATTAAAAGGAGAACAACGGGATTAAGTGAATCGCCCAAGATGTAGACGGTAAAGATATTTTAACCTTTTATATGGTTTAACTCTATATCCAAATATTCTCGATCCTAATAAAGAGACTTAATTTGAATGTCGAATATAATTTACCCATTTTAGTTTCTTAAGAAAGATTCTTACTTTAATAATCTCCCTACCAATTTTACCCCACTTTCAAAATCAAGAAACCATCATTTGCACAAACTCAAACTTCCTTCAATTCAAGTTTAATAACCTATCATGCCTTCAAAGCGATCATCATATATTATTCTATTCATCACTTTATTTGATAAAAACAGAAAAAAAAAATCTCGCATAAAAACTCATGCCTGACTAGTTAGTTCTATGTGTATTATCTCGACTACCACACACATGTTGTATGTACAACATATCAAATATCATTGATTACATGCAAACCGTATCTTACTAGATTAATTTAGTGTTTCTCATTATATGAATCTATGTAGGTACTATATTTGTTAGGTTTTTGGTATTGGCGATTTTGTGGACAAAATGACTAATTTGTAACGTGTTGTAAAAGTCAAGGACCAAAGTGCAATTGGTATAAATTGGGTTATGAGGTATAGGGTTCGAGCATGAAAAGAGGAGAAACACAGCGCCGCATTTTCACTAGCTTCTCGCCCGGTTGGTGGTCGAGCGCAAAAGCAGATTTCCTGTCACTCGCCTTGGCGAGCTTTCCCTCGAGTGACAGTGTGCAGCCCGCCCATCGCCAACTTCTCGCTCGAACGGCAGGTCGATCCGAAAAACTCTAATTTGCAGTTTTGAAGTATTTTTACAGCTCATTCAATCTAATTACCCTCTCCTATAAATACCCAAGACTATGCACGAATTGAAGTGTGGTTGTTCGCTTATTCTTTAAACGTATTCATATTATTCTTTGAAAATTCAAGTGCCTATTCATACATTGATTCTATCTTTTCTTCGTAAGATCATGCAGCCACATATTTGAGAAAAACATCAAACCTGTTGAATCTGAAACACCACCTACTTCCTATTGGTCATAGGAAGGTACTTTCTTAGTTGAACTTCAGAGGCTGCTGGAGGTTGATAGATGTTGGACTATAAGCGCAGAAAAAACACAAGAACGGGGCATTCTTGGAATTCAACTTGGAAGAGACAGTTGCAGAAGATTGGGAGCTGGTTTGGTCCCGAAAGTTTTACCCGATTGGAGCTTCTCCGTCATTATATCGATGTTATTTACTGCTTTCCTTATTTACTGCGGCAATTTAACATATGATAATTGGACTTGTATGATTAATCATCTAGAAACAATTAAAAGTGACTTGTTGCTTTTAATTGATTAATTCCGCACGTAGGGTCAAAAATAAAAATGGATAAGTAATAACCATTCGATAACTTAAAAGATTGGAAATCTGTGAACTGTTAAGTGATATCCAGTGCGACACCCGATTTTTCAATAGCTATCATCTATGTATTGTATTCAAAAGATAAAAAAAAATAATAATAATAATAAATACACTCATGTGATTTAGTGTACATTTTTTTTCTTTCTTTTTTATTAATCTGTTTTTTGTTTCTAATTTTTCATTGGTTTTTTTTCATGATTTACTATTTTTTGGGACTCATTTGTAATTTTCAAAAATTAACAGAACCAGTGGTTTCTCCGTTGCGTTCGCAACCAGTAGGCTCTCCCCTAGTTCTGCACGCATATTACACCAATGATACACAAACTAATAATGTTGATTACAGATCGTATTCCACTAAATAAATTTAACTTTTTCATTGTTGAACCTAAGCATATATATTATCTTTTGTGTTTAGGTGCCTGTCAACTAGAGTTTTTGCACAAAAGATAAAAAAATAGAAACAATTAAACTTATGGACTTATTATAGAAGTTTTTTTTTGTTCTAAATTCTTCCCTCCTTTTTGTTAAATTTTTCGTGAGTTGTTTTTATTTTTTTTTCTTAATTATTACTTTTTAAAACTCATTCAAACTTTTTGAAAAGTGGTGAAATCATGGATTTCCATACGGTATTTTTCATTACCATGAGGATCTCACCTGATATCGCCACCAGTGGCGGATCCAGGATAATGAGCCAGCTAGGGTGGCCGTTGACCATCGTAATAACAAGATTGTTTATTAATATTTAATTAAATAATATTTAAAAAATTCAGTCAATATATAAATGTACTAAACTGCAAAAGTCATAGACATATGAAAATATAATTCAACACAATCCAAAATAATTAGAAAAATATACATTTTTCAATCATATATGGATGATCAAGTTTCAAGTTTTTACGAATTTAAACTAGACAAGACAAAATTTATACTTAAAACATGATTAAATCAAAAAGACAAACTCTAGTTTAAGCGAAGTTTATGCAAAATTTTTAAAAAAATAATTTTTAAAATTAGAACTATTTTTGATTTAATGTTTTTCGAACTCTTAAAAGGAAAAAAAAAAGAGTACTTAAATTGTCCAAACTTAATTTTACAAAATAAATTGATAAAATCTAATAGTAAAAGTATATATTGTGAAATAATAATTTGAGTAGATAAATTTCTTAAAAAAGATATTTCGGAAAAGAAATAGTATATATTATGAAATAATAATTTCAGTAAATAAATTTCTTAAAAAAGATATTTCGGGAAACAAAAACTAATAATATATAATTGTTTAGGTTTTCAATTTAATTTGTTAAAAAAAATTAAAAGAAGGAGATGAGGTGATTAGAATCGAAACACCCTTTATTGGTTAAAAACTGGTACACTTTTTTTATTATTTGTCAAAACATTAAATAAAAAAGGGTTAAAGAGTCAAAACATTAAATAAAACGGGTTAAAGTTGAAGGAATCGAACCCATTCATCTCACAAGAAAATTAAGCACTCAACCATTTGAGCAACATTGCTTGTCATGTAACATTTATGCTTAGAAACACTATTTATTGGTTAAAAACTGGTATAGTTTTATTTATTTATTATTTGTCAAAACATTGAAAGAAAGAATGTCAATGGAAGGATTCGAACCGCAACAACAACAATGTTGTGCTCGAGAAAAGGATAGGAATTAGGGTTTAGGTGAGGATTTGGGGACGAGTGCCTTTAGTGCAATTTGTGAAATTACAAGCCCTTATTTGCAATTTTTGATCGGGATCAATTTTTAAATGGTGGTTGTTTTGGTAGTGGTGGAGGTGGAGGTTGTTGTGGTACGGTGGTGGTGGTGGAGTGGGATGAAAAACGTTTATGGCTAATTATTTGGATGATTTTAACCAATAAAATAGATAACTTGTGACCAATAAATAATGTGTGCCGATAAAATGAGTATTTTTATCAATAAATAATATTTGGCCCTTGTTTGATACAAATTTTTGGCTAGTTGTAGAAAATTTCGGAACGTTGCAACAGTAATCAGTCTAACAAAAACTGTGCACTTTTTTTTTTCAATTCATGGTCACACAATCTCCGTTGTACCCCTCATGCAATTTCTACCTGCTCAATTTCAAATAAGGCAGAAGGGGGTTATAGTAATTCAGCATATCATTTCAGGGAGCAGGGAACAAAAGTGCTAGCTTTGGGGCCCACGTGATTTGAAAGGAAAATGCATTATTGGGAGAAAAAAATGTGCATCAAACAGACGCTTGATCTTAAAAAATGTATGATTGCCACTAAATCTGTAATTACGATTCACATTTTGTATTTTTGTAACCATGAATTTATGTGATTTGTGACTGTGACCATAATGCTAGTGTTATTGTGACATTGACGTGTTATCGGGTCATTACAATTGTGACCACTTGATTTTTGAAACTTTTTTACATTTTTTTTATTTTGAAAATTGTATTTTAAAACCTTTGAAATTATGTATTCTTACCAAATTTTTTATTTTTATTTTTTAATATTAGCCTTTCATTTGGGCTGGCCACATCCTCCCCTGCAACTAGGGGGTTTGCCCCTATTTTTCATTGCCACGCTTTAATCTATTTTTTTTTAAATTTTGGTAATGTATATTATTTATAAGATAAAGATGACAAGGGATATGTGTTTGATACTTAGAATTGACATCCTTGCTACAAGATACATGGGAGAGATAATAAACGTCTATACCGTAAAATTGATTTTTTGAGGAAATAAACAAACTACAATAGAATTCTACACTTGAATTCGATCTTAATCAAAATGCATATACTTGTCTAGTATACTACGGGAAGATCAATAGATTTTAATTTTATTACCTTTTATTTACTCTAAAAGTCTAATTACTGTCTTTGGTCGAGTTGTTTGGAGGGTTCAATGTTACTTTTGTAGCAAAATATTAATAGAATGCTTGTAAGCATCTCGTTTATAAGTACAGATTGAGACAAAAATAATTTTACTAAACAAAAGGAGATCAAAGGGTCCAAGTGATCAGCCCATGCAATGGAAGGTAAAGATACACTAGGAATTATTTTAACTTTTATATTATATAGCTCAATATCAGTATCAATATACTAACTTCAATTGAATGTCCAATATGATTTAACTTCTCATTTTAATGTAAACTTCTTACTTTAATCTTATCGCTCCCTATTTTTTGCAATTCAAGCTTAATAACCAATCATGCCTCCCACAATTGCCGTCATACAATTCTCAGTTCGTAGTTTTATTTAATAATAAATATCTCTCGCGTAAAAAATCTTGCCTAACTAACTAGTACCCCATGTATTATGTCTCAATTATGTGTACACGCGTGTTGCGCAAATGGTACATCAATATCATTGATTGAATGCATATTGTATTTTACCAGATGATTTTAGCATTTCTCATATATGAATAGTTATATCTATCATCTATGTGTTTAATATCAAAATAGAAACAAATGAACATTTGGATTTAGTGTACCAAATACCAACTACAGCTTACACATTATCTGCACTAAAATTTTCTTTTCCTTTGCCAGACATAACTCAATAATTTCAACACGCGTATATATTGAACTCCTGGATTTACTTATCTAAAAACAAATTATTTATTGTTAATTAGTTTATATAACAAATCCTTAAACATCTTCATCCTCCATTTCTCAGTCAAAAGTTATCCGTAAACTTATTACCATGTAAATTATTTTCAGTTATCCGTCATTGAAAATAGAGAAAGACATAGGAAAGTCTTAATTTAGTTGTTTTATGATCTCTATACATATATAAAACAGTAAAAAAAAAAGTGCCAAAAGTTATTAATATTCTTAATTAGGAGGTCTAGTAAAGGTGCAGATGCAAGGGATTCTCTCATTCTCGCCGTGGGTGGGCCAACCAGAGAGAGCTGAAGGGACGGAGGCGGTGGAAGTACTCCGTGATGGCCAGGAAACACCGTGCAGCTGCTTGACTGGTGGCGAGGAGCTCGGGGAGCCGATGAATGGTTTGGTGCTGTTGGGTTTTGATATCCAATAAATCCGAGCGATGATGTTAAACTGGTTTTATTAGTTTGGATTATATTTCATAGGCCTCGGCCGATGATTGAAATGTCGACACCATAATGAACAAATCATTCCGATCACCTATGTGGGTCATTTGAAGCAACCTAATTTAATTAGTGTTGCTCATGGCCCGTTGAAACCCGACCC